>CM034350.1:100941558-101092542 GCA_019925275.1 Mytilus edulis | reverse complement strand
ACTTAAATTATTGTATGCTGGTTCATATTCTGGACGCCAATCTTTGCTCCTTTATTATGTAATTCACTAACAAAACAATTATGAAGCTTAGAAATGGAAAAATACTAAAAACTAAACTTGTTCAAAGGGTATCTACACGTCTCAATCTTCAAAATCGGTTATCTAAAAATACTACCATTGCTAACATTTTTAACAATAAAAATCGTGGTTACCCTTCTATCGATAAGTGTCATGCCAAAAAATTACTTACATGTCCCCGTCTTTCCACCAACAATACGGTAAGGTCCACGTTGAATGGTCGCACATTTTCTTTAAATTTTGAAACTGATATAACTTGAAAAACAAACAGTATTATTTATTTACTCACATGAAACAAACCGGGGTGTGGTATTCAGTACGTAGGAGAAACTTGACGATATTTATCTAAACGCACATCAAGAACATCTGTATCGTTTTAAAAGACCAAATAAATTCAAAAGTATCATTTACCAACACCTTAAGAAGCTCAACCATCCTTTTAAATATTTAGCAGTTCAACCTTTAGAAGTAGTAAATAAGCAGCCTGGTGAATCGCATTCGAAGTTTGTACGATCACGGAAAATAATTGAATTAAATTGGATTAAAAAATTACAGACAGTTTACCGTCTCGGTCTAAATGATAATATCATGGGAATTGGTAATATATCTAGAACCAATTCCGTTAACATTTTGGATATAGTTTCTGAAACTGTTCGTAAAAAACGTTCTCACGGTCGTAGAACAAATCGCAATCAAAGAAAATTTCGGACCAATCATACCAATATTTCGGACCTAATTTCTATTTCAAAGAACAACGGCAGACATTATCTGTTAACAAAACTCTGTTCGTTACCGGTTAATAAGTTAAATAAAATTTTGGAGGATTGCACCACAATTTCATATAGCAGTCCTAAGTATGAAATTGGTCAAATTATTATGGCATATTGTTATTCTAAATTATTTCCCAAAATTGATCGCCCTGAAGATCATAAAAAAACATTTTATTAAAATTAAGTATGTCAATAAAGGCTTTGATTTTGTAAATATTTCCGGTATAATTAACGACCATTCTGTTAAAGAACAAATTCCTGGATATTTTGACAATACTGAGCTACCTCTTATTTGTTATATTTACAAGAAATCTACCCGGAAATTTTTTAAAAGCCTTTTATGTCTTTTATATTATGTAATAGTATATGTAAACGGTAAATAACTGTAAATAAACTCATCATAGATACCAGGATCGAAAATATGAATTTGCGCGAGACGCGCGTTTCGTGTAAACAAGACTCATCAGTGATGCTCGTATCTAAAAAAGTTCAAAAGGCCAAATAAGAAGTTGAATAGCATTGAGGACCAAAAATTCCTTAAAGTTTTTCTAAATGCAGCTGTGGTAATATATTCATGTAGAAGAACATCCTTCGTAATTTTAAAAATTAAAGTTTTGTAAACAGTAAATTTATAATTATGACAATATCAATGATAATTCATGTCAACACAGAAGGGCTGACTACTGGGCTGGTGATACCATATAAAAGGACTGAAAATCATGTAAC
This sequence comes from Mytilus edulis, assembly GCA_019925275.1. Classification (NCBI taxonomy): domain Eukaryota; kingdom Metazoa; phylum Mollusca; class Bivalvia; order Mytilida; family Mytilidae; genus Mytilus; species Mytilus edulis. Next base: position 101,090,968 of record CM034350.1, on the reverse strand, counting down.
ATTGACTATTCGTTCCCCAATTTTAACTTTTAGAAGATGATGTTCCTTTGACACCATCTAACGTTGTTTGTATTTCACAACTTGTTCGCTGTGACCGTGTAAGTTGTGACGTTTCATATAATAATGAACGTAATCTATGTTTTACTGGTAAACAAGTAAGTCAGGAATTTCGTTATCACAAATGACTCAAAACCTATACTTAATTCTTCCATAGATATAGCGATTTGGTTTTGAAGTTCGATTGTAGATAACTTATTTCAAACGGGAAATTACATCCTCATTTTTAGAAAGATGTTGTTTACCGAGCACGCAAATTAACAAACGATCCCGGTAAACTTATCGATCATATAAATAAACTTCTTCTAAAAGGTTATCAATTCAACACTGTAATTAGATCTTTGAAGATGGTTTTCAATTGTATTAATACTGATTTTGTTATCAGTAAATTAAAATTAAACTAAATATTATTTTTATATACATATGCACTTTCATGGATGTACAATCTGTTGATACCTGGATCTTGTCATTGCTCTGACTGTTTATGACGTCTTTCCGCTAAATCCGTTGGATGTTGTTCTGATTGACACTTAAGTCTTAGATGCATGCATTTTTATTTGTTGTTAATGGCATTGAACTAGCTGTCAGTAACATCGAGAACTCTCAGATCTGTACTTAGTGTCTTTTTGAAGTTAAGATGTACAAGTACTCGGCCACGTTCACTCTGTGTTTTTGTTAGATGCATTTGTATTTGTATCCATCTGATGAGTTAATCATTTTTCAACTGATTTTTATAGTGTGTTCTTATGTTTTACCGCTACACCACTCTATCAGGTTAGGGGAGGGTTGTGACCCCGCTTACATACTGTATGTATATGCCTGCCCTAAGTCAGCAGCCTGCAGTTTAGTGACTTTCGTTTGTTGCTGTGTTTCATATTGGTATTATTTGTACATTAATTAGACCTTAGTTTTCACGTCTGCATTATTTTACATTTGTTATTTGAGGACCTTTTATAGCTAAACATGTGGTATGGGCTGTGCTCATTGATGAAGGCCGTATGGTTAACTATTGCTGTTAATTTCTGTGTCACTTAGTCTCGTTTGAAGAGTTGTCTCATTGGAAAAAATACCACATCTTCTTTTTTATATGTACATCATAAAAAAAAATGACCGTAGCAATAGACATATACCGTATTAGCGGGTTATTTTCGTGGGTTTTTTATTTTAGCTTATTTTGGCGGGTATACTGAAATCGCGACATTCAATTCCGCGGAAATTTTTGAAATCATATACACATTCATGTAATGTGCTTAAATTCCTGCATATCATTTATAAAATAAAGACGAAAGTAGTTTACAATAGCTATCAAAGGTACCAGTATTATAATTTAATACGCCAGGCGCGCGCTTCGTCTACATTAGACTCATCAGTGACGATCAGATCAAAATAATTGTAAAGCCAAACAAGTTCAAAGTTGAAGAGCATTGAGGACCCAAAATTTAAAAAAAATTGTGTCAAATACGGCTATGGTAATCTATTCCTGGGATAAGAAAATCCTTAGTTTTCGAGAAATTTTGTAACAGAAAATTTATAAAAAATGACCATATTATTGATATTCATGTCAACACCAATGTTGCAATCTTGTACATCGATGAAGAAAAGACAAATCAAGGTAAAAAACAGAAGATAAATGAATTCCATGAATTCGAAAAAGAGCGAGACCTTGCTAATCGACATTTAAACCGTCTCCCGACATGCAAACATGACGCACCATATGAATGTATAATCAATAAAAATTTCACAATTGGAATAGCCACAGTTCTTATGTTGCACTGTTATACCACTGTCCCAGGTTAGGGGCAGGGTTGGGATCCCGCTAACATGTTTAACCCCGCCACATCAGTTATGTATGTGCCTGTCCAAGTCAGGAACCTGTAATTCAGTGGTTGTCGTTTGTTTATGTGTTACATATTTGTTTTTTCGTTAATTTTTTTTTATACAAATAAGGCCGTTAGTTTTCTCGTTTGAATTGTTTTACATTGTCATATCGGGGCATTTTTTTCGATTTTTGATGTACTGAGGACTCAAATTGCCAGTTTGATATATATAAGGTTGACATTCAAAATCATAGAAAACTAATTAAAAGCTTTAGTCGCCATTAAGTTAAGACTTGCTTGCATTAAAGAAAAACAATAAACAACATAAACTTGTTTTCATGTTTATATGTGATAATTAACACTCAACAGCCAGACACGGATTTTTCTTCAATATTTCATCATAATAAGTTTTCTTAGGAATACAGTTGACATCACTTTTGGTACCATATCGTTTGAATTCCACCTTAGTCTTTCCATTGAAATCGACTGCATCTATTCGCACTGCATTTCCCACCGACATGCCAGGACTCTCATCAAAGTAATTAAACGGTATTAAGAATGCACTATGTGATTGACCAGGTGTATGTGTGACAGGTAAATCCTCCTTCTGTACAACATGATGCATACCCATCGTTACCCATGCAACTAGATCCTGTAAAATAAACATTTTGGTGTTACAAGAACAGTTGAGGAAAATACTGACCAGTGAAAGATTTTAGATTAATTAATAGAAATTAAGGCGAAGATACCACGCTGATATTTCCAAATCAGAAGTCGAAGAGAAATTGACAACGCCTTAACAAAAGAAAAACAACGAGTACGACGAAAAAACTTCCCCAATAACACTAAATAGAAAAATCAAGACTTGGCAATAAGTTATCACATAGGTTATATATAAGAAAACTTTCAGTGATGTTTTACATCAACTTGAAACAGTGTCTTTGATACCTCTTAATTAGCGTACCAAGTATCTTTTACACATCTAACCTAGCGTACCTCTAAACTAGCGTACCAAGCATCTTTGATACCTATAAACTAGCGTACCAAGTATCTTTCATACCTCTAAACTAGCGTACCAAGTATCTTTGATACCTCTTAACTAGCGTATCAAGTATCTTTGATACCTCTAAACTAGCTTACCAAGTATCTTTGATATTTCTAAACTAACGTACCAAGTATCTTTAACACCTCTTACCTATTGTACCAAGTATCTTTAACATCTCTGACCTAGCATACCAAGTATCTTTGATACCTCTAACCTAGCGTACCAAGTATATTTGACACCTCTAAACTAGCGTACCAAGTATCTTTGATATCTCTAAACTAAAGTACCTCTAACCTAGCGTACCAAGTATCTTCGATACCTCTAAACTAGCGAACCAAGTATCTTTGATATCTCTAACCTAGCGTACCAAGTATCTTTGACACATCTAACCTAGCGTACCAAGTATCTTTGACACCTCTAACCTAGCGTATCAAGTATCTTTGACACCTAACCTAGCGTACCAAGTATCTTCGATACCTCTAAACTAGCGAACCAAGTATCTTTGATACCTCTAAACTAGCGTACCAAGTATCTTTGACACCTCTAACCTAGCGTATCAAGTATCTTTGACACCTAACCTAGCGTACCAAGTATTTTTGACACCTTAAACCTAGCGTACCGAGTTTCAATGTCAAAAGATCTTTAAAATATATTTTACAGATTTTTCAACAGTTCTACGATAATGGTGACTAGTTTTTTTTTATATTCAGTCATCAAATCAATATTATTTTAGTGCTACTCTACACATTGTTGGTGAGAGATTAAACTACAAATTGTACATTTTTAACATGGTCTCAGACAGGAACGTTAAAAGTCAATTATTTGAAAGCGAAGAATGTATAAAATTCGAAATAGTGAAGAGCTCAATGACAAAAAGGGACCACATTATTTTAAACTTATTTACCTTGTCTACAATATTTTCATTGTCATCAATAAATTCCTGAAAAGAAAATACAGGATTGTCTGAGTGGGTATATACTGAGCTGGAATGTGGCTCACTGTTCTTGTATTTTGTGACTGCAAGTTGGTACTGGGCCCAGCTCACGGCTGGGTTATTTCCGTCTTTTGGTGGTCTTATAAACTTAGTCATCCCTTTATTTACCAATTTGTAACCAGGGGAGTTTCCAAATTTATCTTTTTTGTTATTGTTGACAAAAGTTAGTACTTTCGGATAATCGAAGTTGAATTTGTAAGCCGCCTGAAGTTCCGTCTGTTTTAATCTTTTTATGAATCTAGTCTGAACAATTGTAGAACCTGGATTTTTGTGACATACGTTTTCAACATCATCCGGTTCAATGTCGACAGTTTGAAATCTGTTGCTTGTACCTTTGATATCAAGGTCCATTTTGAAATTAAACAAATGTTGGTGTAATGGCGACATCAGATTTTTATCAACTTGAAAACTGTAAGGGTTGTCATGGCTATACCATGAGCTTGTCACTATTCCAGTTGGTGTTATTTTAACTTCTATGGCGCCATTTTGATAAAATATAAAATCTATGATATAGTCATAAATGCCAATCGTAGGAATGGTTCTGACGATCAAAACTACATTTGCAACTCCTTCATAAAATCGATGGATATATCGAAAGTAACCGTTATGGCGACGGAGTGGCATTCCTGTATTGTGCTCAAATATACAGAATGCACGCTCATTTGTTAGAGGTTTATCTTGTGTGTCAACTTTAAAAGAGGAACTTATAAACGTGGCATCATTTGGACAATCAACACCAGGATGTAAATATTTTGCCAACGCACCAATCTTAAACATAGAGTCTAAGAAATAAAGTACACGTTCCTGTGGCTTATCTCCGGAATAAAAATTGGCTAGTTCTTGGAGACTTATTTCATAAGCAATACGGTCACCTCTGTAGCGAATGTCATTTAGCCGTGGTCCGTAGAATACCGACATCCCAATATCAAATTCCCAGTACGAATATGAAACATGTCTGTCGTCGATATTGTAACGTATACCGTCTGGGGATACTTGTGATGGGTCTTTTAGAGGTATTTTAAACGATGGTTCGCCTCTAGAATTGATAGACTTATCTTTATTTTCTGCGTTTGTTGGAAAGGGAATTTTATTGATATATTCCTTGTATGTATTGTAGTATGCAACTATTTCTTCCAGGCTATTAAACAATAATCCATCAAACCAAATCTTGACAATAGTATTATTACCGTTATTATCTACTTCTCGGAGTACTGCAAAATCTACGGGCCGTAACATATAGTATTCCTTAAATTGATATAACCAACTAAACCACAAACGTTTCCTGACTCCTGATAACGGAGTTGTCAATTGGTTATTGAGATTAAAAACCAAACAGCGATCACCGCAGTTAACTAAACGACCACCATATAATTCATTGAGTATTTGTCCTGCAACTTTATCAATTTTTTCTAGCAATGGCGTGAGATTGAAATCAAAAACGTCAATAGGACGATCAATAAATGGAATATATTTTGGTAGGTAAGGAACATGCCGATAACCAGTCGGGTTTGGCAAAGGACTCACAATAATTTCTATTACATCTGGTTTGGAGATACCGCCTCGCAAAATCATAACACGGGCTTCACGTCTAGGCTGAACACAATGTGTATCTAAATGTTTCAATACGTCTCTTTTCGGTGGCAAAAATATTTCAGAACTGAAAATATAGTTTGAATTGATTGTTGTTTTATCTGCGGTTGTAAGGTTTAAATCTGAACGGTTATAAAGGTAATCAAGAAGTCCTGCAATTTCCTTTTTCGTTAAATCACGAAAAACAGATGGTTTACTACTTTCCCTCAAGTTCATAATACCATACAATCTTGATTTCCGAGTACACACTAGAATGTTTTTCTTTGCTGTTAAAAGAGAAAAAACTATGATAAAGATCAAAAACATTTACAATTTCGGGTCAAATAGTAACAGAAATGTATTTCAAAATTTCTCCCAATTTTAGGATTCAAACTGTTGAAGCTTTTTTGTTTAAATAAGAATATTTTCGATTTATATGAGTTATAGCCATGAAATATGTTTCTACTAAGACATTTTTTCTCACATGCATTTCAATTCCATTTGCATGGAGTTTCGTTCCACAAATAAACAATTTTTTTTATATAAAAAACGATGATTGGTCATGGAGTCGAGGTCATAAAACAATTTTTTAATATATCAATAAGTTCAAATTGTTGTTTGAGTCCTAATCATTAGTGTTTAGGTGGATCAGATGTACCTCTCCTTTAACAAATAACAGAACACAGTCGGTCTTGATCTTTAATAAAATATACAGGTTTTGAGAGAGGAGGGAAATTCATTTGCAAGTCTTTTCTTTAAGATGAAGAAAATCATACAGTATGTCCTTTTGTTTCGACTTTAAAAAAAAAATACCTTACAGTATTTTTATTCATTTTATTATTCAACTTTCATATAGGAATGTACGAAAGCCTATTAGGGTCACAATTTTTTTTTTATTTATCTCGTAATTTTCTCGTTTAAAAAATTGTGACCCTAATAGGCTTTCGTACATTCGAAGGCATGAGCAGGTAATTTCCCCTTTTTTTCTGTATTCACATCATAAAAAAATATTTTCTCATTCAGTTTTCTGCTAATCAAACAAAATTCGTTTTTCCATGTATAATATTTACACAATTTTAAACCTGCAGCTAACAAAACCTCCATGACCCTCGCTATTTATCATATTTTTGAAAAAAAGCAAAAAAGGGTTTGAAAATTAATAGCTAAATTAACTTAAGGTCAGCTTAACCTGGGATAGTTGGAACTCAAGCCTTTTTAGCTCACCTGGCCCAAAGGGCCAAGTGAGCTTTTCTCATCACTTGGCGTCCGTCGTCCGTCGTCCGTCTTTGTCTGTTAACTTTTACAAAACATCTTCTCCTCTGAAACCACTGGGCCAAATTCAACCAAACTTGGCCACAATCATCATTGGGGTATCTAGTTAAAAAAGATGTGTTCGATGATTTGGTCCGCCTACTAAGATGTCCGCCATGGCTAAAAATAGTACATAGGGGTTAAATGTAGATTTTGGCTTATATCTCAAAAACCAAAGCATTAAGAGCAAATCTGATATGAAGTAAAATTGTTCATCAGGTCAAGATCTATCTGCACTGAAATTTTCAGACATATCAGACAACTCGTTGTTGGGTTGCTTCCCCTGAGTTGGTAATTTTAAGGAAATTTTACAGTTTTTGGTTGTTTTCTTGAAAATTATTATAGATAGAGATAAACTGTAAACATAAATAATGTTCAGCATAGTTATATCTACAAATAAGTCAGAATGACAAAAATCGTCAATTGACCTCTTATGAAGTTATTGCCCTTTAAAGTAAATTTTTAACAAATTTGAATCATTATTAGGGTATCTAGTTTAAAAAATGTGTCGCATGACCCTGCCTGCCAACCAACATGGCCGACATGGCTAAAACGAGAACATAGGGCTAAAATGCAGTTTTTGGCCTATATCTCTGAAACTAAAGCATTTAGAGCAAATTGGACAATGGAAAAAATGTTCATCAGGTGAAGATCTATCTGCCCTGAAATTTTCAGACGTATCAGTCTATCAAACAACCCGTTGTTGGGTTTCTGCCCATGAATTGGTAATTTTAAGGAAATTTTGCAGTCTTTGGTTATTACCTTGAATATTATTATAGATATAAACAAACTGTAAACAACAATAATGTTCAGCAAAGTAAGATCTACAAATAGGTGAACATGACCAAAAATGGTCAATTGACCCAATAAGGAGTGATTGCCGTTTACAGTAAATTTTTGTAATCTTTTACAAAAGTCTTCTGAAACTAAACAAAATTATAACGGTTGCATTTTTCATGTATCAATTGTACATAAAAATATCAAGTGAGCTACACAGGCTCCTTGGAGCCTCTAGTTATACTAACAAGCGTGTACACCTTACATAAAAACTAATCCAACAGATTAACGATGAAGATCGACTGAAACTAGTGCAAATTTTTTTTTTACGGTAACCATTATAAATTGATTAACTTATAGGATATGTCTGCGTCTCAACATGTTTTCGTGGTCTCAGATCTTTAGAATGCACAATAGTCGGCTGGCCTGTGATTATACTGAGTGTGACCTTTTCCCGATTGTGACCTTTTCATTTCATGTGGATTCGTATTGATGCATGTACAGCAGGAGACACTTACTCCGTCGACACGACCGGTTTCGATCCTTATGAGTTCATGCGAATCCATAAATTTGCGTTTGTTACCTTGTTTTGTATCTTCTTTATCAAATTGATGAGATTTGAAGATCAATAAACTACTGTTATTAAAATTTCACGCGTCTGGCGCAAACTTCAAATTTTAATCCCGGTCTCTATGATGAGTTTATTTCCATCTTCTTGTTATTTTTAGTAAAAACTTGAACTAAATTATATTATAGTCTTAAATTCAGCTTAAGTTCTTACTATAGAAGTTGCATTATACCCTTCTACGTCTTATATTGATCTAAATTATTTTGTGCACACTTAATCTTATGACGATGCAAAAGACAAAACTATCACATGATGTTCGCAAGTAGGTGCATAAAATTATTTGCTCTTCCAATGTAAAATACATTTTTACTTGCCTGACTTGGACATCCATTTGTAAAATAGATGGTCACATTTCCTTCCATTTCTCTGAAAAAATATTTGAATCATGGATTTTATATAAATGTTTTCATTTGTCATCCGAATGCATTATCCATTTACTTATTATTCGTTGTTGTCCCTTTTGTTTTATGGTCTGTGTTATAATACAGCAGGAAAATGATTAAATCGTCATGCATTTTGTTGTTTATGTTTTCTGATATCACACGAATAATGGTGATTTGTTGACGGACAAGGACTTTATTATCCGCAAGATTGATATAATTTAGATTTTCATTCTGCAACTAAGGGAACTAATTTAATTAAAGGTTCAAAGTCATGTGGTGCACATCATATGAATGAAGTACCAAGGATTTTGCCATATGTGTAACTACATGATACTATATATTTAGTTATGTCATAATTCATTAAAAGAAAATCAATGAAACTACTGATCAAGACACTTCGCATCCTTGCTACAATAATAAATTGATAACTTTTAAGAATACGTTTATTTCAATGATCAGCAGGTTTACAAGGATAATATTTAAGTCGATAGGCTCTAAAACAACACCACTATACTAGAAAAGTTCAGATGTTCTCCCTGAATTGTCCGTATAATATATTTAAGCAAATCAAAGAATCTTGCAATAGTTTTCGTTCTTCATGAACGGTTGCGATTTATTAGTGCCTTGGTAATGAAATTTCATTTTCTTTGAGTTCCTTTCAATAACACATTCATTTGTGAGGTACCTCAGGTATCTCATCATGGCGTTCTTGGAGGAGTATCTAACATTGTAAATACTATCTATATTACTAACACAAAATCTATAATTAACTTACATAGTACGAATTTAAATTGTCGCTCAATATGCCATCAATCCACAATACCAACAATATTATCTTTAACATTTTCAGCAACAAGAGGAAGATATACTAGCATTTGAAAAATATTTTCGCTATTGTTCCAAATCTCCGTACTTGTTAAGCGTTTGAAGTATCAACAGAATGTTTGATTTTGTGACAAAAAGTTTTGATTTTTATACCCTTAATTTTTATATAAATTATATAAAATATGCATAACTAATGTGAATTTGACGTAGAATTCATGTAATTTATAAATTTGACAAGTATGCTTGGTTAAAAAAATTGTACATGTACATGTATTCACAAATGTCACTGACTGGGGAGTGGAACACGAGTACAGATATTAACATATTACATCTAAATATCAATAGGCAATTTTTTAATATATCATAAAAATATAAAAAAATATGCAACATATGTTTAAAATTAATGGCCAAATACTTATTTTTTAAAGGAAATTTAAGAAATGTAGTGCAAATTTGATTGTGAGACGTTCGTATGTATTCCTGCAATCACAAGATATGAAAAGTATATTAAAAGTATAGTTAAGCGTCCCTATGTATAGATCCATTATTAGGATTCGCCTGCAAAGAAGACATACAGTCAGGAAACATTTGTGATTTGAAAATAACATAATAAAATTAAATAATAAGACTTAAATTCGATTATCGCAGGAGAATAAATTGGAATGGTATAATAGGTTTTAGATAAACCTTATCCGTGACATATCATTATGTGACGTATTGCAGTCTTTTCCTCATAATTTAAAACTCAGGGGCTGTTCAAGTTGTAGATCATGTATGATCATAATGTAACATTGAACCAGATATGTTATTGCACCACGTGGCAAGCACATGCGTTTGAAAGTGCTGTTTCATTTTTTGGCACTTTATTTGCCTTAAAGTTGAATTGAAATTGTTTAATTAAGTTAATGGAAATATTCTTAAAGGGACATAAGGTATGAGGTATGAAAAATATTAGAATATGATTTCGTTTGTAGTAATCAATAAGAAAAGTGAAATGATGAAATAAACACTCGCTTTTAGCAGCCAATTTGGTTATTTTTTTTCAAAATAACAAAGAAACAACTGATGAATTATTCACTTGCAAGTGAATGGTTCGACCTCATTTAATCCGTATTCATGTGACCTTCAATTTGATCCACTAGCTACAGATTGGTAGTGCATGGATTAGTCGTGTTCAACCATTTAAAAGAAAAGAATATCAACATAGTAAGTGGAAAAAGGTAAATAATTTCGTTGCCTGATTCAATCCTCAAAAAATCATTCGGATACGGGTAAACACTTTTTTTAATCCATATTATGAAATCAAACAGCCCTAGAAAAATCCAATTGCACGAAGTCGTTATTTATTAATTTTTATGTTTATGTTTATATTGGAAAATGAGAACATCGGCAGTCTTCTGAGGTCATCTTAACGGTTAATTAGATGGCGTCTAGACTACTGAAAAAATACACGAAACGAAGATACATTTTTCAAGTTCATGCATTGTTAATTTGTTTTTCACAGACTTATTGTGATTTAGATATTCCTTACAGTATATTATAAATCAAATATGAGAATTAAAGCCAAATCGGTGAACATGAATTTGACAGCTCATGCTCCTTTAAGTAATGCCAGCATATGTTTTTACATTATTTTCTCTTTCCTTTATTGGTTATGGTCTTGATTATGCGTTAATGATAGGTATTCATTTTAAATGTCTATGTTTAGCGTTTATAGAGGGTGTAGTTTGTTGGTTTTTGGCATTGGACCGAACAATAATACAAGTGTTTATAGCAGAGAGAGTGGTTTTTTTCCATGAAGACTTTCAAAAAAAGATTGTTGTACTGATTTTTACAGTAGTTCTGTATATTTATAACATATATAAAGGGACATTTCCTAAATATACTGTTAGTCATGCTGATGATTTATATTTGTAGCCTTTTACCGGCAATAGCTGTAATATTTGTAGTAAATAATAGCATTTTTTTAATAAATTTATTTTGTCGGTTACTCTTTATACATGTTTCTTATTTGTGTATGTTGTGTACAAGTTTCGATTTTGTTCATGAAAAAACCTACTCTCTGCTGCTATCAACGAATAATTTGACTTACTGATCGGTCAAAGGTCAAAACAACAAACTACACGATTAAGATAAACGCCAAACATAGACATTTAAAATGAATACCTATCATTAACGATTAAAAAAAAATCGCATCAAAAAAATATAGTAAAAAAAGAGAAAATAATCGAGAAACATTTACCGGAATTACTTAAAGGAACATAAACTGTCAAATTCATGTTCACAGATTTGACTAAATTTTCATATTTGATTTAGAACATACTTAAACGTGTATCCAAATTACAATTAGTCTCAGATAAACAATAAACAATGCATATACTCGATTTTTTTTTTCGTGTGTTCATTTAGTCTAGCCACCGTTTAATTAACTATCGAGATGACCAGATTCAATGAGGTCGAATCATTCACTTGCAAGTGAATAATTCATCAGCTATGTTTCTTTGTTATTTTGTCAAAATTGAACCAAATTGACTTCTAAAAGCGAGTGTTCATTTCATTATTTCACTTTTCTTAATGATTAAAATAAACAAAATCAATTCTTAGCTAATGCTCCTTTAAGAATATTTCCATCAACTTAATTAAACAACTTCAATTCAACTTTAAGACAAAGAAAGTGAAACAAATTGAGGGAGCACTTTCAAACGCATGTACTTAACACCCAGTGCGATCAAATATCTGGTTCAATAATAGATTATGATCATACATTATCTACAACTTGTACAGCTCCTGTGTCTGAAATTATTAGAAAAAGACTGCAATACGTTACATAATGATATGTCACGAATAAGGTACACCTAAAACCTAGTACATCATTTAAATTGGGACTCCTCGAATCGAATTTAAGTCTTATTGCTTAATATTATTATCATGTTATTTTCAAACTTCAAATGTTTCCCGACTGTATGTGTTGTTTGTGGACGAACGCAAATGACGGATCCATACATTGGGAAGCTAAACATTTCTTTAAATATATACTGTCCATATCTTGTAATTGCAGAAGTGCATACGAACAAATTCAGATTCAAATTTACACTACATTTCTTAAACGTCCTTTAAAAAAATTTAAATACATGTATTTGGTAATTGATTTTAAACATATGTTGCATACTAATATTCTTGATATTTTTATGAATTTGTATTAAAACATTGCCTATAGATTTTAAGATATAATATGTTAATTATTTTCCAGTTGTTGCCATTTGTGAATACATGTAAATTTTATGAACCAAGCAAACTTGTCAAATCTATAAATAACATGAATTCTGCGTAAAATTTACACGCCACAAAACCAGGTTCAACCCACCATTTTTTCTTAAAATGCTTGTACTTAGACAAGAAAATGGCTATTGTTATCTTATAGTTCGTTTCTGTTTGTGTTGCATTTAAGTGTTTCTGTTGTGTCTTTGTTCTCCTCTTATATTTGATGTGTTTCCCTCAGTTTTAGTTTGTAACCCGTATTTGTTTTTTTCTCAATCAATTTATAAATTTCGAACAGCGGTATACTACTGTTGCCTTTATTCACATAAGTTATGTATTTTTCATATATATATAAAAATTATAGGTCTAAAAATTAAAATTATTTGTCATAGAAATAAAATATTCTATTGTTTCTTCAAACACGTAACCAGTACAGAAAAAAATAGCGAAAATAGTTTTCAAATGCTGATATATCTTTCTCTTGTTGCTGAAAGGTTAAAGATAATCTTGTTGGTATTGTGGATTGATGGCACATTGAGCGACATTTTAAATTTGTACTATGGAAGTTTGTTATAGATTGTGTGTTTGCAAAACAGATGATATTTACAATGTAAGATGGTCCTGCAAGAACGCCACTGTTAGATAACGGAGCTAACTGACATCAATTAATGTGATAATGAAAGGAACTCACGGAAAATAACATTTAATTACCAAGGCATTAAAAGATCGCAACCGTTAAACTATCGTGGTCAATATAATGGAATATTATACGACTGTCATACAAGTGAGAGGTTAAACTAGCTATAAAACCAGGTTTAATCGACCATTTTCTTCATAAGAAAATGCCTGTACCAAGTCAGGAATATGACAGTTGTTCTCAATTTGATTGATGTGTTTGAGCTTTTGAATTTGCCATTAGATAAGGAACTTTCCGTTTAAAATTTTCAAAGGTCAGTATTTTTGTGATTTTACTTCTTGCAAGATTCTTCGATTTACTTCGAACCTTAACTTAACTTCTATATTGAAGTTGTTTATAGAGCCCATTAATTTAAATATTATCCTTGTAAACCTGCTGATCATTGAAATAAACGTATTCTTTAAAGTTATCAATTTATTATTGTAGCAAGGATGAGAAGTGTCTTGATCGGTAGTTTCATTGATTTTCTTTTAATGAATAAGGACATAACTAAATATATAGTATCATGTAGTTACACATATGGCAAAATCCTTGGTACTTCATTCATATGATTTGCAACGCCTGACTTTGACCCTTTTGATTGAATTGCTTCCCTTAGTTGTATATTGAAAATATTAATTATATCAATCTTGCGGAAAATCCAGTCCTTGTCCGTTTGGAATCTAAATTTTAGGTATCTTTGAAAACTTTCTTTTTCGGATATTTATAAAAATGTGAAATTCTAAGGAAAAATGCTTAAACTATGACTTTTTACGAAATGGGAAGGAAGAAATAACCATGTTTTTTCTTAAAGAATTTGGCCGCAACTGGAGAAAGCAGGTAATATGTAAGTTATTAAACCTGAAAATTCAATCTACAATGTGTTATCCTATTAGGCGAACGCTTAAACCAGGATTCTGATATTTTTAATGCACCTACCTAACACACGGCTATATGATATATCATTTGAAAGGTCTTTTATCGTACATTCAGAATTGCCTGGTCGTCAAATTGGGAAATGGTAACATTTTTCTAAAAACGTCAAAAAAGGGAGGAAAATATAAGTCATAGTTTGACGATATTGTTCGAGAAATGCATTTTAAAAACAATTCATCTGTAATATAATATTAAATATAGTATTTAATAAACTTTAGTTCATCTTATTTTTGTTTCTGAAATAAAAAAAAATGAAAATGAAAATCGCAAATTTACCATGTTTACAACACAGTTTAAAATCTATGTTGGTTGTTATTTTTGTCTCATGTTAGTTCGACAGTTATAAATATATTGTGATTTAATTGTCTTAAGCTTGCCAATCACGTCAAGATCAAAGATCACTTTTTTATTATTATTTTTTTTCATTTTCATTTTTATTTTTAACTACCACTATCATCGAATACATAATTAAAGTACACAACCTTTTTTTCAGCTGGTAGAGTTGTTACAAAAACACAAAATTAATAATAATATACATATTTACATTGAATAACAGTGAGGCAAATTAAACCTTATGTTGCCCCTTTGCTCAAATGCTCTTTCGCTATTAGTCAATGGTTTCGTTTTTATCTTCAATATCGTCATTCAAATGATCTTCGAAGTCGAAGTCCCCTTTAGAATTTATATTTTGGCAGGTATCACTACCTTGAAATGAACAAAGCTGACTACAAGACATCTGCTGCTCTCGGCAAATACATATATATATATATTTCCCCTTACAAGAACATATTAAATCTTGCAGGAAATCGGACGTCATCATGCCTAAAATGTAGACTGGATCCTAGCGATTAAAACTCTTTTTCCATCTGTACTCATAAGGAGACAAATGATTTGGGTGATGAGATGTGAGGACATCCAAATTTTCGTTTGAAGACATGACTGCAAAACATGTTCTTTGAATGCAGGTTCGCTTGGTGGTAATCGTAACAAAAGAGGGACGAAAGATACCAAAGGGACAGTCAAACTCATAAATCTAAAACAAACTGACAACGCCATGGCTAAAAATGAAAAAGACAAACAGAAAAACAATAGTACACATGACACAACATAGAAAACTAAAGAATAAACAACACGAACCCCACCAAAAACTAGGGGTGATCTCAGGTGCTCCGGAAGGGTAAGCAGATCCTGCTCCACATGCGGCACCCGTCGTGTTGCCTATGTGATTACAAATCCGGTAAATAGTCTAATTCGGTAGGTCAAATTCATGAAAGGGAAGGGGATTGTAGTTACGACGTAAGGAACATATCCGATATCATTTGTGAAACGGTTATTCTATAACGGTCAACCAACTCGTGATGGCGTCCGTAAAATTTACGAAGGGGTGATTTCAACTTCACCATTTGGAACTCTTGATTTAATAGCTTCCTTGTGAGCAGTAACCCTCTATCAAGAATAGCATGATAGGAAATGCAAGCACGGGAATATCGTATCAATTGAGAGATATATACCCCGTATGCAGGTGCTGCTGGAATGTTGCTACTTAGAAATGGAAAGTTCACAATTGGAAAGCTGAAATCATCTCTTTTGTCGTAAAGTTTTCAAGCATCTTGATAATATCGGTTTCAGAGAATTTTTTGTTTGAATCAGAGTGATTCTTTACAAAGTAGGATTTATCCCTCCCTAAGACAAGATACTTGTATCTACGTTGGCCATTCTTTTTTATGAAGCAAAGTTATACCAACTCTTTTAATTTGTCTTTAAGTTTGGAATTTGGAATACTTGTGTAAAGAGTAGAGAAGTCAAATGTTTTAATACTGTTACAAGATGAAGAGAGTTAGATTGTATGTACTCTAAAAGATCTTTGGAATTTTTAAGTATCCACATCTGATTCACGCCACCTCTGGAATAGGCAGTTTCACAATAACCTTGAAGCCCGTCTTTGATTGCTGATAAAATGGATGTTAATAATTTAGAAAGAGGTTTTGTGGAGCACTTGGAAGACCCAGTAATATACCGCTGTTTGTAAGGACACTTGCATATTGCAAGTTTAAAGGGAAACTTCGCAAAAAAATCAAAAATTGATATTATGTTCATTCTGTATAAAAATGCTCAAATTCATAGATATTAAAGTTTTATTCCGCTAGATAAGCGATCACCATCGACTTTAAATCGAGTATCAATTCTCTGCATTCAGCCATTTTGTCTTCTTTCCCGATTAAAAAAACAACGATATGTCTATAAACCACAAAGAAACCAAATTACAGTAACCGATGTAGTCGTAATTGTGTGTCGATAACTTGTCAATCGTACGGTTGTTTTATCCGACTAACTTACTTGATACGGAAACTATTCTTATTTTTTTTAAATAACCATGGTCTGTTGTTTTCAAACTGTTAATATTGGAATTAGGTAAAAAGTCAAAGTTAAAATCATAAATAAGTGCTCCGTGAAAATTGTTTTCGAAAATCGAATTTGTTTATAATTCTTTATAAACTTTTTTCTAATAAATTCTGATCTTTCCTCATCTGATCACCAGCATGCCTAAAGATAGTACTTCCAAAGGTATTGTGAGAGGTGTGAGGTGACACGTCTAGGTATTCATGCGATTTCCTGTCGGGCTGGCAAGTTCATGCATCGTTTCACTTCTGCAGGTATTGATCAGTGTACACGGCCGATAACTTATAACTTTCCATTTTGAACTATCAAATGTATAATATACAACTCTGTCTTATTTTTCATAACTAAACTCATACGCTTGTTTATAAATAACATTTCTGGTGTAAAGAATATAATGAATACAAATATAAATAATACAAAAAAAAATTAGATTTGATGAAATTAAAATCTATTTAAACATTTTTTCCAAGAGTGAATTTGGGCAAATGTAATATGAACTCGTTGTCAATAGTGAAGGACAGATTGGAACATACCAGAGCTATTGATTTTTAACAAATGTACGCACTTGTCGTCGACGATTCATTTATACGATTGGGTAGAAAATTACGGAACTATACCGCAATTTAATATATATATATATATACATGTATACATTGAGAAAAAAATGGGGTAAAAGTTTTGTAAATAGACTAGTCCACGTATGCTAACAGTATGTAATCATCGAATGTCGATAGTCTTATGTATACCAAAAGAAAAAGAAGAGAACCAATTTGATTTAAATATAGGTTGATGTTTAGGTGTTTAACTTGCTTTGGTTCATCGAAGTTGTGGACATAGTAAAATCACAGATTTATATTTCAATAAGATTGTTCTCGAACAAAGGAAGGAATTCGTCATCACAATTGTTATAATATGCCACTGGACGAACACTACTTATTCCCAAGGGATGTGAATATTTTGCTGGAAAACTATTGAGTATCAAAGTTCCAAATTAATTTCGGGATTTATTTTCTTTCTTGGTATTCAATAACAGAAAAAAAGAATAAATCGCTTGTCCGCTAAATAGGGGCATTCATGTCAGATAAAAGACTTTTAGTTATATTAAAAAACTAGGGAAATATGACATTAAATTGGTTCTGTCTTTTTTTTAAACATCGTTAAAAAGATGTATGTCTAAGGTGAACGCCACAAGAAACCTGTAATACTAGTACGAGAGTATAGCATGTAAACATTCTTTCTTAATAATATGGTTGTATTGGAAATATTTTCATACAGATTGACAACTCATAGTCCGATATGCATGTAATATTTGCCACATGACGCTCATAGTTCTTTTTACCATCATCATCTTATTTTTTGATATTGCTGTAAACATCGATGGTTCACATGCACCCAAACAAAATGGGAGTAATGTACCTTCAGAGCTTCTCCGCGTGTTATACACTTGTGAAACTTAATATATAGACGAAAATTCGGTATTGAAGTCTCGGTATCTCCCAAACAGGATTTTCAAATAACGATTTTGAGTAATCACCTAACAAACCGATATAAACGTATGGCAAGATATTACCATGAAGGAATTTAGTTTTTGTCAGACGCAAGAACTCGTCACTATCATAAACGTATACGTATATATGCATGCAGTTTCAAATATCAAGAACAAGTGGTCGAGGTCGATAGTCCGTTTTCTAACTGTTCTAAGTTAGACATGTCACTTGTTCATTCTTTGAAGCCTTCATATTCCCTGTCCAACGATGGGAACTCTTTCTGGTTGTATTGACTATAAACGCTTGTATGGTAATTCTGTCGTTTATCTGTACAAGTGGTTCAAACAAACAAACTAAAGAAACACTACTAGTCTGCTTTCTCTGGAGCTCATCCTCAATGGCGCTTATACGTAAGGAAACTTACATGCATACTTATAATGATTTTTTCAAGAACAACGATGTAGGGACGAACTATTCTTAATTCGTCAATATCAGTTATGCATGCCCTAAAATATAAGTTTTATTACAACTACTGCATTACTTATTAAGATTAATGACGGCGATCATGTTCAACATTATACAAATATTATCATAGAATTTTGTAAAAAAATGTACAAAAATCCCCCCCCCCCCCCCCCCCAAAAAAAAATGTCTTAGCTTAGATAATTGGTATTCTTTTCACAAAAAGTTCATGTAAATGATTATCCAATGAATTTAAATATGTAAGAATGAAATGTTAAAAAGAAACTAAAAAAAATCATGCATGTTATATGGTGTATTTTTAAAAAAATTAAAAACTTTAAAATTGCGATAGTTTTACGAGCATTTAAACACAGCCAGATTTTAATACAAGTTAAGAAATTCCGGTAAAGTCAATGATATCAAACAGATGTGCAATGGTATATCCTTATCAAATTGGGAAATATTGCATTTTTTGTTATTAAAGATTAAAACTACTATTGTTTACTTCATATTTGAATTTTTACGCCAATTGCCGCTAAGAAAGTAATCAACAATTGTTTCCTTTTATTTTTATACACTTTGGAAATTACGTATCTGAATTTTATTTTAAATTAATTTACACAATTTAATTATTGTATCTTTATTCTTATCGTGTATTCAGTCTATTAAATACATCATACTCTTTCTAATCCTTTCTGTTTATCCTTTCCAAATAACAACATTCATACCTGTGTACGCTTGAACTCACACCTGCGGCAAAATAGCTACAAGGTAAACGAATTGACCTCAAGCCGAGAAATAAACAGCGACCTTTACAAAATAATATACACACTCTGCTCACACATTAGTTTCATTGAAATGATTATCAAAACAATAACGGTAAATAGAAATATGTTTCAGTTCAATATCAGTAAAAATGTTCAATAAATATTTTTTGAAAAAATCTCAACAATGATTAATGAAATTTATTCGAAAACATTTACTAGAGATAATTTTATAGGAGTTTAATTCAATCAATACAAAACGGTATATGCATATTAATTTTCGTTCATTCCTATATTGTGGTTAACAACTACGACCATTCGTCAGCTGCGCGCTTTAATTACGTATATTGTCGATAAGCTATAAGAGTTAAACAGATTTTATTTTTTCCCAGAATTCAACAAATCGGGCTAATACGTCATGACCCACTCGAGAGTTCAACCAAAAAAGTTACAAATACTTGATTTTCTCCGTTATTAGAAGGAATATAAATTTAAAACTTTGCAAATGTGTTTTTTATGTAAAGATGAACATAATTAGATGATAAGTAAAAAATCGCGGAATTTCCCTTTAACACGTAACTTGGTAAAGTCAACATGTGACGAAGCGAATTTGTCTTTTGGGTCATACAAGCTTGTAATAAGCTCTTTCAGCTGACAATGATGTGGACAAATCAATCGTGTCAAAGTTTTGGAGATTTGTAATCTTACTCAGAGATTTTCTTATCAACTTGAATACAGTCTTTTTGCGGAAACCAAATATAGCGGAAGTGGAATCACAACCAGTTAAAGCATGCACTGCAGGGAGAATGTTAGCTAGTAAAAGAGATTTACTCAACTTATGGATTGGTATGTACCTTTTACAGTCCCAACGAGAATTAGTTGACCCCGTCAAAAACCACATTTGTCCAATCGACACAAGAACCTTGGAATAATGAACACAGAGCACAAGAACATCTGTGTCGGAACACTTGACTATTATCGTCCCCTTATATTCAACTGCTGAAATATTTTATCAGAGTGTATAACATGAAGCAATATTCTTGTGTCTGCTTCTTCGGGCAAACATAACATGTCTAGGAGATCGATAATATGCTCATTAGAGAGTTATCGCCCTTTTTCTGAATAGCAAAATGCACCGGCAAGAACTTATCATTTGTTTTCCTCCTGTAATGCTGCTCAGATAATCACCAAGGAAAGTAATCAGAGCTTGATGGTTTTGATTTTGTTGCTTGATATATTTTTTTCCACTGTGGAACAGTTCGGCCTACAGCGATATGATAAACTTGTTGCGTACTTGTTGTTTCCGAGCGTCTATGTCGCTCTGCTGATGTTATGGAATTTTCAGTGTCATAACAATCGAAGACATCAACAACCTTGTCTGTGAATCGGAAGTATGATTGTACCTGCATAATGTAAGATTTGGCCAAGTCTCCAAATGTGGACATCCTTTTAACATTAAATGACTGAACTAAGCTCATGCCTTCTCTTATTAGTGCGATATCACTGTGGTCGAATGGAGGAATGTTAGGGACTGATGCTTCTAAATTTTCAAATTCATGGCCAAGATCAGACTTCGTTGTCTTCCTCATAGTTCCATTTTCATGCAATGATGCAGTGGGAAAGGGACAAATTGGATAGGACAAAACAGTTTCCACAGATACGTCATCTCTACATTTAGTAATAGATAGTGCACGTCTTCACACACGATCGGGATTCAAATGAGCTTGTACAACTTGCCCAGATTTTCATTTAAGTTATACTTTGGGGTTCATATATTCAAGGCCCTGATCTTTGGATGGAATGGTAAAAACTACCTGCCTTGTCTGTTGATAGAGATGACTCAACAAATATCTTCATTTTAGTTCTTGCAGTTCCAACTGGATTTGCCAGTGAATCTTCAATGTCGTGACTTGCATGGAGACCAGTTGAAATGTTGATAAGCTGACGGGGGTGATTATCAACGTCAAATGGATTTGTCATATTTTCTGTTATATAAACAATTAGATCTTGAACATGTTTTCATTCCTTTTCATTGCAACTAGATTTGCTTCATCGTGACATTGGTCATCATCCTGGACAAGACATGCACGTGCTCTCATTGCCGATATTATCTGACTAAGCACATGCCTTAAAAGATTTCATCTTATCAATGGAGCCTTCTTCCTTGTTAAACCAACAATGCCTCTAATGTATCTACCTCACTCAAAAACAACCAAATCACATCATCTTGTCTTACTTACAGCATTCATTAAGGTTGTAAAACCTCTGTCAGTGGTCATACTGAGAGTCTCATTAGTACTATTTTGAAATATTATACAGCGTTGCCAATTTATGGTACTTTTGATAACTATGGACATGCGACAACGCTTCATTGGAGGTGGTGCACATTTCACAGGACTTGGAAATTCATCCATATGATAAACAGTAATTATGATAATATTTAAGAATATACTATTCATCAAAATGCAGTCTGCTGTTTACATATCACATGCCAATATCGTTAGTTGTGCTTAAAATAGTCTTTCGGTAACACATATACGAATATTTATTTAGTAATATGTTAAAACACGACTTGTGTTTTGGCAACTCAAATGTTACCTGTGCATATTAGATACTCAATTTATATAAATTTTGAGCGTCTGGGATAAACACGATAGAGACCCTGAAGACCGCTTTATAATGCAGATTTTAGAGAAGTCGTCACACATTTATTATCCATCGTTGAGCTCCGATGTGTGTCGCAATCTTTTCAAGGTGTATGGAATTTATAAAAACAAAACATATGAGAGTTTTAATAAGCTATTGACACTGACAATCTTGCAAGAAACGTGACCATAGGAAACTTTGACGACCACCCAAATCGTATGCTCTAGAAGTTTTTCTTTCAATTGATACCAAAATTAGCTGTGTGTTAGATAGGTGCATTAAAAATCTTAACGAGGGGCTTTTTCTCAAATCGGCGCTCGCCTATATATGCGGAACAATATATTATTGTATTTTCATTTCTATTTCGAGTCTTGTGCTATAATTTTTCGTTATTTTATATAGCAATATTAGTACGGTTACGATTCCAATTTTCAAACCAAAAAGGCCGAGAGTTTTCAAAGTAGACAATGTTCATTTGTACATGGAAAGAATCCAAAAATACATACAGGAATTGGCATATTGGAATTATTATTTTCAAGGCATGTTTAATCATATTTTAAAGGCTGTTGTCATGATAAGGCAAAATGGCTGCAAATTAGCAAAGTACCCAAAATTTTGCCATATGATAGAATTGTTCTACATCGAGTCGAGGCTTACATTTTCTCATTGCGCAGAGTAATGTCTTACTCACTTTTTTACTAAACCCATGCGGGTGTGGACTCAATAAGATTTTAGTCTGGGAGGGCATTGTTATAAAATTGTGTTGGCTTTTGAGTTGATTTTCGTGGATTGCGAGTCTCAATGATTGGTGTTATATGTCTTGCATGTTGCCGGTCTCGTGAGTCGGGTCTTATCGGACTGATTTTTGCAGTGTGTGGTTGTGTCTCCATATTGCATTCTTTGTCATCGAAGGCTGTAATATGAATGTTTTTTTTCTATCAGTTCTTCTTTATGGATGAAATATGTTATTATAAATTCATGTCACAAAAAATATTATAGCATATCTTCCTACTATAAAGGGTTTACTTAAAATTAACACCATTAAACTTTTTTGCACTTATTTCAGTCACTTCATCATATTAAGTATTTTTCCTGTAAAGAGTACACGCATGTTGAAAACACCCTTTTACTGTAAAAACAGACTTGGGTTCCAACTTTCTCAGGCAAAGCTGACCTTAAGTTATTTGAACAATTACTTTATGACCGTCTTTTGCTATTTCAAAAATATGAACAAAATGTTCAGATCCCGTATATATAATACACGCAAAAATGAATTGTGTTTGATATATAGAAAACTAAAACCGTATGTTGCTGATAACATATGTCACAAAAATCCAGGTGCTTCGGATTTCAAATGTTGGCTTTGATCGTTCCTGATTAAGGTAAATCCAGAAAAGCGCTTCGGACGCAAGAAATAATTAAACGTGTTGTTTACATTTTTTTACATCACTGGGTCGATACCTCTGGTGGTGGACTATCTGTTCCCGAGGGTATCATCAGCTCAGTAGTTTGTATTTCGGTACTGATATAATTTAACAAACTTTTCTGAAATTGTCCGTTTATAGATTTTGAAATTATTAAGAAACTAAGGTTTCAACTCCCTCAGGCAAAGTTGACTTAAGATGAATTTTGCAATTCATTTTAGGTATTTTTGACAAATAGCTCTTCAACGGTTTCGGTACTTATACATCTTTGGATTTCAAATGTTTGGCTTTAAGTGTTCCTGATGAAGGTAAATCCAGAATAGCGCTTCGGACGCAAGAACTTATTTAACGTGTTGTTTGCATTTATTTTACATCACTGGGTCAATACCTCTGGTGGTGGACTATCAGTCCCCGAGGGTATCATCTGCTAAGTAAACAGTGTTTCGGTACTGACATAGTTTAGCAAACTCTAATAAAATTGTCCGTGTAGAGATTTTGAAATTATTAAGAAACTAAGGTTTCAACTCCCTCAGGCAAACTTGGCTTTAGATGAATTTTGCTATTCATTTTAGGTATTTTTGACATATAGCTCTTCAACGGTTTTGATACTTATACATCTTCGGATTTCAAATGTTTGGCTTTGAGCGTTCCTGATGAAGGTAAATCCAGAAAAGCGCTTCAGACGAAAGAAATTATCTAACGTGTTGTTTAATTTTTTTGTTCAGAACAGAATCATAAAAAGGATTATAACAGACGGAATTTGAGGCGGCTTACAAATTCAACTTCGATTATCCGAAGTTAATGACTTTTGCAACAATAACAAAATAAAAAAAAAGACAAATTTGGAAACTCCCTTGGATACAAGTTGGAAAATAAAGGGATGACAACCGTTGTTAAACCACCAAATGACGGAAACAAGCCAGCCTTAAGCTGGACCTAATACCAAGTAGCAGTCACAAAATATTAGGACAATAAGCCATTCCTGTTCGATGCAATGCAAAAAACAAATGTACAATTTGTAGTTTGGTCTTTCAGAGATAATACATAGCACTGAAATAATTCTGAGTTTATGAATGAATGTAAAACATCGTCACCAGTATATGGTAGAACTGTTGAAACATCTGTAAAATATCATAAAGATCTTTTGACATTCAATTTCGAACGAGGTACCAAAGCTACTTGGTACGCTAGTTTAGTCTACACAACAATGTAAAAACAAACATTACAGTGGATATAGACCCTCGTTCAATTACAAACGTCTAATACTGCACACATTACGCATTTTTGTTGACGCGATACCTCATGGCTGTGGTTATTGCCAAATAAAAAATCATCGAGAATAAAGTTTTGTAAAATTTATATATGTATTCAGATGATTATAGTAGAATAGGGCGCCTCAACTATACCCTTTTCCCAATTCAACAGACTAAACAACATCCGTCATTTGTTTACATTGATAAAGCTGGTTAGCTTTTGATTATGGCCTAAATGGCACGGCAAGTTGAACTTTAATGGTCTTAGTTCATTTTGAGAAAAAACTGTATTACAATGCATGTCTCAGGTTAGGGTGAATGATGGCACATTATAAAATGCCCTGAGTAAAAAAATCTGATGTTTAGTGGTTGTCGTTTGTTGATGAATATAAAAAAGAAGATGTGGTATGATTGCCAATGAGACAACTGTCCACAAGAACCAAAATGACACAGACATTAACAACTATAGGTTAATGTACGGTCTTCAACGATGAGCAAAGCCCATACCGCATAGTCAGATATGAAAGGCCCCCATATGACAATGCAAAACAATTCAAACGAGAAAACTAACAGCCTTATTTATATAAAAAAAATAACGAAAAACAAATATGTAACACATAAACAAACGACAACCACCGAATTACAGGCTACTGACTTGGGACAGGCACATACATTAAACAATGTGGCGGGGTTAAACATGTAAGTGGGATTCCAACCCTCCCCCTTACCTGGGACAGTGGTATAACAGTACAACAAGTTCATTAAGTTTTTGTCGATTCTCGTATTTTATAGACCGTTGGTTTTCCTGTTTGAATGGTTTTACACTTGTAATTTTTGGGACCCTTTATAGCTTGCTGTTCGATATGAGACAACACTCCGTGCTGAAGGCCATACTTTGTTGCCTTTATTTGACCTATAATGGTTTACTTTTATAAACTGTGGATTGGATGGAAATTGTCGCATTTGCATTTATATCAAATCTTTTTATAACATAGATCATAATCAAAAGGCATGTCATTGTTGTTATTACTATCATAATTATAATTGAATGTATTAAAATCTATGTACTATAATATCATTTATTTATGTACTTCTCTGACGTATGTGTTTTTGCATTTAATTGTATTGTATTCCTGTCATCTAATGTTGTATTTTTAGCGGTATATTTAATTGTCATAAAACGCGAGGTTTGGCTAACCAACAGACCATGTTCAACCTATCATTTGTTCTTTAAATATCTTGTACAAAGTTAGGAATATGGCAGTTGTTGACTAATAGTTCGTTTTTATGTATGTTCCATTGTCGTTTGTTTTTTGTTGCACTTCATTGTTTTTTGTTTTGTTGTTTTCCTCTTCTAGTTGATGTGTTTCCCTCGATTTTAGTTTGTAACTCGGATCTGTTTTCTCTCATTCTATTTATGTCTTTTGAACAGCGGTATACCACTGTTGCCTTAATTTAGCGTATTAATATATTTTAGATTCTCCGAATCCTGGAGTTTTGCTCACATGATTTTAATCCTTGCATTCTGTTTGTTAAACTGAACATAATGCCCTCGGTTCTTGAATCTTTGAAAATATTCATTCTGTTTTTATGAATATTGTACTTGGTATTTTGTTTTATAAACTGACTCACTTTATGTTTCATAAATGCCGAGAATATGCAAATATAAGAACACACATTTTTCATAGAAGGACTTTTCAATGATTGTCTAATGAGGAACACCTTTTATATACATTTATTAAGACAGAGTTTGTTATTTTACTGTTAAAATCTTACATGATATACTTTGTAAGAGTAAGAGTAAGATTCTTTTATATAAAAGTCGTACTAAATGTATCGTGTTTTTATCATTAATTGTTTACTCTCTCGTTTCTCTCCTCCGACAATAAAATTTGTCTGAACTATATACTAGTATCGTAGAAAAAAACCAAACACAGTATAGGGTTGTGCGTTCGCTACAAGATCGCTTTTAATTCAACATGTTTAACATAAATATTTACACAGCCATACATAAATGAATCAATTTTTTACTATACACAAATCGATAAGAAACGATAAGGTTACATATAAAAAGGGTAAGGGGTGGGAGGGTGGTTAATAGTGTACCAAACTAAACTAGTCCTTACTGTTTTGTAACGAGCGTCGCATTGGTCAAATACACCTCAAATCTACCTTATGACTGCCAAAATCGTCCGTGCAGAAAGGAATTCAATGGGTATTACCCCCATTTCATTTAAATATAGAAAGACCAATATAAATAAAACATAGGACCATAAAGAAATGAATATATATGTACACATAATTGCGTTGTCTAATCAGCTCATGGTGACAATTACTTTTGCAATATCAGTGTCTGTTGGAAATGTTGCGAATATCGAAACTGTGTTACATTGAGATAGTTATACAAAAAGTCACATAACACATATACAGAATGATAACATCTAGAACAAACATTTTGTAAATTACTTGATATATTTATGAATGCTTCAAATTATCAGTAAACAGTTCGGTATTGACATTGAAAATGTCATAAATAAAATTATAAAAAAATGCAGGTTACTACATGAGCTTAAATCTGGATAGGCGTTCACGAACATGTTTAATATAAGGCAACAGTATTTGATCGATGTTCAAATTTCATAAATCGATTATGAAATAATTATATTACTGCATAAATACATATTTGTAAAGACGACAATTCAGATTACACGGTATATTGTTTGCCTGGTCATTTTCAAGTTTGGGTATTTTCCTCATCGAACATCGCCCCAAACCTTATTATGACCTCCCCCCCCCCCAAAAAAAAACCAAAACCAAACCCCAGATTTTTTATAATGAAACAACATTGAATGTTATCCTTTTAGCACGTTCCAATGATCATTTATATAGTAAATGCAACAATTTATTGAATCAAGGCAAACACAAATATATATATATTTTTTTCGGGAATCATACTGTGGATATTCATTTGATATCATCATGATCATCTTACGGTCAATAGTGTACACGACATACATTTAAAAAATAAAATTGTTTATTAAATGTAACCGGCAAGATAATATAAAAATATAAATTGTTTTTCGATACATTTGCAAATTTCTTTTGCATTTGAAATAAGTTAATCATAAAGCCATTAAGTTATCAAAAGATTATCAATTAAGGAGAAGATGTTTTAGGGTGACCCACAATGGTGTTTTGTAATTTGATAAATAAGAAATAAACTAAAAAAAC
The DNA here is from genome assembly GCA_019925275.1 of Mytilus edulis. Taxonomy (NCBI): domain Eukaryota; kingdom Metazoa; phylum Mollusca; class Bivalvia; order Mytilida; family Mytilidae; genus Mytilus; species Mytilus edulis. Next base: position 101,063,025 of record CM034350.1, on the reverse strand, counting down.
ATGTTACTGTGTATTATGTTCTGACAACAACCATTGTTTAACTGTTTTTTTTTGTTTTGTTTTTGTGGTTATATCTGGTTATTTTTGTCAATTTAAAGGAAATATTCCCGACAGCACAAAGCCTTACAATGATTTATTGTGGTCAAAATGCAAGTAGGAAATATAACATTACTGCTACTCAGTTGTGTAGACGAATGAAAAGAGACACAACATTCGCTGCATTAGACATTCTTCGTGTGTTGAACATCACTTCGCATACACCTACTGGGATATGATTTATAAAAATCATTCTTTTAAATTCATTAAATTAAAAGTTCCTTTTAATGATGTAATTAGGCTATTAAAACAAATCATTTTTCCATTTTGCTTCCATGTCATTTGACATATTTATGTAACATGGTTTTTCCTTTCAGTTATAATAATAGGTTTAGCAAGTATAATCTTATAAATCAATCATAATGTTAAATGTATGAATAATATGATTTATACGATAAATCGAACAAATGAGATACATATTTTCATAAATAAAAAATGCAACAAAATCTGTTTAAAATAGATAAAATATTTGCATTAATTTTGTTTGAAGTCTTTATCAATGTGCAAGATTTGAAAACTTTGGAATTTCATTTTGAATTCTCTATATAACCGGCATTTGTTACTGAAGATGATTAAGATAACATTTTTAATGTTATGGATTCCAAGTATATTGTGCGGCAAGCCAAAATGGACTAATGTAAGTATAATTTGTTTTTTCTTATTTAAAATTTTAAATAAAGAATACAATGTAAGATGAAATTGGAAAATAGTGCAATAACAGTATTGTGTGACAAATAGGGGTTTCAACTAGTTCCTCGTACTTCAATTTTACATGAATAAGATAAACGGTTGTTGCAAGTGAGAAAACAGTCTACCAAAATCTGAAGTACATAACACAAAAAAATGGAATCTGCTTCACTTTTAAAAATTTTAAACATAAGAAAAACAGTTATTTTATGTTGTTCAAAGAAATAAGAATCGGCAAGAGTAAAATATTTCGACAATGATATAAAAAAATAACATCAACAAGGGAAGATAATTGCCGAATCAAGAAGTTATTTAACAAATTATAAAAATGGCTTTTCCTTAAATTCTGTTAACATGTAACATTACAGTAGGTTTATATAAATCTTGAAAATGAATCTAGTTGTTGACAAAAGAAAAAGAAACCAATTGAGAATTACATATTTGAACGATAATAAATGTAATTCCTTTCATGATTTGAGTTCTGGTTGTTCGTACTTTTTTTTATATTATACCAGGACTTTACACATCGATTATCAAACGGCAAAACAGGTACGGATAATTGTATATTACTTCCAAAAGGTTAGATTACTGCGATAATGTTTACAAAAACCTTGAATAACATCATAAGGACTTAATTCACAACTTGTCAGTTAACATTTTATCTGTCTTTATATGGAGAAGATCAATATTTAATTTCAAAATGTCTTCCTCAAATTAAAATCTCACTTATTTGGAAAGCTGGAAAACAGAAACATTTTGATCATCAAAATTCAAAAGGATGTTATTATAACTGATCGAAACGGCTGAAAGTGTTGCAATATTGATACTATTCTAATTACATAAGTCTTTTAATTATAAACAAAACGAACATTATGGATAAGACAAATGAAAAGAAAAACTGCAAGAGCATCTTATTGTATCCATAATTTTTAGTTGACATGTTTTGTCAATCTTTTTAGATTTATGTGTAGTGGGCTTTGTCTTTTTCTTTTGCTAAAGTGTTACCTTCACATTTGACTCATAATTTTGAATGGCCCATTGGTATCGTTCTGTTAAGAGAATTCCTTATGCCTCGTCTGTTATAATATGGGATATAAAGACCCTTATAATGTAAAACCACGAATACCAGTGTGACTAACATTATGAATGTGTAATGTAATTTAAAAACTGCCTCAAGATGTGCTTTAACACATCATCTTTAACAAAAAATAAATTGAAAATATTGTTTAAATATTTTCAATGATTTGAATATATTGTAACAGTCAATAATATGCCTCGACTGTTAGATGTAATATACAGACGGTATAAAGCCTTCAACCACGAATACTTGCCTCAAGGTAGGCATAAATACATTTCCTTTACAAAAAAAATAATTAATTTTATTGTTCTTGTTTTAAATGTTACAAGATTTGTATAAATTATAACGGTTATTGTTTTATTGTTAATATTTTACAGTTTGGCTTGTCGCACTCCCCCACCGAACTGATAAAGTACAACAACATCCATTTTGAAACGTAACAATTTTAGCTTAAGTAGCGGTCTCTTAAAGTGAGGGAAAAATGGAAAATTTTAAAGAAAAAAATACCGAAATGATATCAAAATTATAATACATGAATTGGTATAAAACTATTTGAACTGCATTATAAAGACAATAAAAGTGTATTTTGACATACTAACGATATAAGAAATCGGAAGTAAACGGAGAAGCTTCTCGACATTTTCACGTTTTTCACGTTCCTAATTCGCCAATACACTTTTATTGTCTATTTAAAGTTACAATGAAACATAACAATAAAGTTTTGAGATCTGATCGTCACAAGTAGAAGACGTTATAAGTACCGTCAACTCAAAACAAAAGATTCCATTTCCTTTTTCTTAAACATTTCATTTTAAATGTTTTGCATTTATCTAACACATTTCACATTGATAATGATATTTTTATGAAAATTTTAGATTACTGTATGTATAACAAATAATCATGTTTGCTGACAATTTCTATATAAACAAAGATTTCAAAATGTAATATAAAATTGGAATATCCAACGACGACACCATTGTTATTAACTTAAGATTACTGACATCAACAAAAACACTTTGTCTTATTATCTTGAACATAACAAAATTTTAATTATGAGTATCATTTCGCGACGAACTAAGAAAAAAATATTATATTCAGAGAAACGCGCATAAAATATTTAGTTACAATACATTACATTAAAGTACAATTATTGTCAAAGGTTAAAATATTCAATGTCTTGCATGAATAAAATTTTGAAGGTTTTTGTTATTAATTTGACGGGGAATAAAAGAGCACTAATATGACTCTGCATCAATACCAACAGAACCAGACACGAGACTTGGAATTGAATACATTATCAACGTTAAGAATAATTTATAAGTAAATCTATGACAATGAAAAAATCATAGAATTCATTTACTTTGCATAAAACTCGTAAATGTGTCATTATAAACTACAACAAAAATTAGATTAAAATTGATTCATTCGAGACGTGTATGAAAAAGAAAAATCAAAACATACATAATGATATTTTTGTTTTAAGTAAAATCGAAAAAAAACCCAAAAGAAACGTCTGAATCAGGTGAATAAAGGAATTGAACATGAGATGAAATAAATAAGTGGAACAGGAACTGCTTAACATGGCAAGGTACATAAAGTGGTATTAATGTCGGGAAATCGAGTCATTACTAGGCTAAATTTAAAGTGTTTTGGTAAGGTTTTCTTTGTGTTTACTCCACGTCCAATTTGTTTGGCCATAATATTTTGGTTTTCCTACTCCTTTTTCACTTCGTAATTTTTACATCAATATTAAAGAAGATGAAAAAAAGAAGCATATAGTACTAAATATTGATTGATTGATTGATTGATTTTTTATTGATTACTTTAAACACTCTTCAATATAGTGTGGCCGGAGCACCAACAGAGAACTTGCATGTTCTCTTTTGTGCAAAAGTATGATGACGTAATTGTTACGCCATATTTAAAAATTGACAGTTCACATAAAATGCAATATTTTGATATTGTTTCAGGCATATGGAGGGATATGTGACAATCTATTCTACAAATGGATGCCCAAGTCAGGCAAGTACAAAATACATACTTACGATCGACAAACGTAAGCGGTTTATTATGCACTATTGAAAGTAGGTATTCAGTTCATGCAGATACTGAACTATCATTTGTTGCAAAACGAATAAATTGACTCTGTTTACATTTTGTACAGTATGCATAAACCTTCCAAGAATAGAATTGATATTTACTCAGTAGTGTTCCGTTGTTCAAAAGTCATATATCGAGTGAGAGAAAACTTATCCGGGTTACAAACTAACATTGAGGGAAACACATCAACTATAAGAGGAAAAACAAAGGAACAACAGAAACACGATTGTGCAACAAAAACGTTTTAAGAGAAATGGTGGGTTGAACCTGATTTTATGGACGTCCCGCTTATATGGTGTTAAAATGAGAACGCTACTGGACGGAAGTATAGTTCAACTAAACGCAAGAATACTCATTATAGATAAACGCCAAATAAATGATATGATAATCACATGTAAACCGAACTAACAACGAACATCTCCCATTGACGACAGAAAGCACAGGATATCAAAAACAGCGACGTATTTTAGCAACGAATATATAATCTTGAAATTCATGCAATTTTGTCACTACACTTGCCCAAACAATTATCATGATAATAACGGTATTGAAAAGAGGCTATTTTAAATAAATGCTTTGACGACCTCATAGTATTTGGACAAACACAATAAATCAGTTCAGCCTAAAATACATATCTACTTAAGATATGTCTTTACCAACTTAAAAATGCTAATAGAGTGGTTGCAAATGTGTTAAGACTGTGAGGTCGTTTATATAAATTAGAATTAGAATACTGAATCGGTCTATCAATTTTAACCCAATTATAACCGTGAATTGTCACAATAATTTTTTTATTTCTTTTTACAGCCAAGAAAACTATTCCAATATGTAGTCGTAAATCAAGTTTATATGGTAATGTGAACTTGAAGGAAAGTGTTAAACCATCTGTTTTTCGTGATTTATCAAAAAAGGAAATCGAGGGTATGCTTGAATACCTTTACAACCGTTCAGATTTAAACCTAACAATCGCAGATAAAGCAGCAATTAATGCGAACTATGTTTTTATTTCTGAAATATTTTTGCCACCGAAAAGAGACGTATTGAAACATTTAGACACAGGTTGTGTTCAGCCTCGACGTGAAGCCCGTGTGATGATTTTCAGGGGCGCCATCTCCAATCCAGATGTAATAGAAATTATTGTAGGTCCTTTGCCAAACCCGACTGGTTATCGGTATGTTCCTTACCTACCAAAGTCTATTCCATTTATAAATCGTCCAATTGACGTTTTTGATTTCAGCATCAAGCCATTGCTTGAAAAATTGACAAAGTTGCCGGAAAAATGCTTTATGAATTATACGGTGGAAGGTTAGTGGACTGTAGTGATCGGTGTTTGTCTTTCAATGTCAATAGTCAGCTGACCACTCCACTGTCTGGTGTCAGAAAACGTTTATGGTTTAGTTGGTTACAACAGTTCACTGAACATTTTTTGTTACGGCCGGTTGATTTTGCAATTCTTAGAGAAGTAGAGGATAACGGTAATGATAAAATAATCAAAGTTTGGTTTGATGGATCACTATTCAATAGCCTAGAGCAAACAGTTGCGTACTACAACACATACAAGGCATATATCGTTAAGGTACCTTATCCAACTAGCGATACAAAAAATGACCGCACTGTAAATTCAAGAGGCAAACCATCGTTTAATAGACCTCTAAAAGACCCATCACAAGTATCTCCAGATGGGATACGTTATAATATCAACGACAGACATGTTTCATATACGTACTGGGAGTTTGATGTTGGAATGTCGGTTTTCTACGGACCACGACTAAATGATATTCGCTACAAAGGTGAACGTATTGCTTATGAAATAAGTCTTCAAGAACTTGCCACTTTTTATTCTGGAGATAAACCACAGGAACATGTACTTAATTTCTTAGACACTACCTGGAAGATTGGTGCTTTAGCAAAATATTTACATCCGGGTGTTGATTGTCCAAATGATGCAACTTTTATAAGTTCCTCTTTTAAAGTTGATACACAAGATAAACCTCTGATTAATGAGCGAGCTTTTTGTTTATTTGAGTTCAATACTGGCATGCCTCTACGTCGCCATAATGGTTACTTTAAGTATCTCCATCGGTTTTACGAAGGAGTTGCAAATGTTGCGTTGATTCTCAGGACCATTCCTACGATTGGCATTTATGATTACGTCATAGATTTTATATTTTATCAAAATGGTGTCATGGAAGTAAAAATAACACCTACTGGAATAGTGACAAGCTCATGGCATGACCATGACAACCCGTACAGTTTTCAAGTTGATAACAATCTGATGTCACCATTACATCAGCATTTGTTTAATTTCAAAATGGACCTTGATATTAAAGGTACAAGCAACAGATTCGAAACCATCGATATAGAACCAGATGTTGTTGATAACGTATGTCATAAAAAACGAGGGGCTAAAATTGTTCAGAATAGATTCATCAAAAGATTAAAACAGACGGAACTTGAGGCGGCTTACAAATTCAACTTTGATCATCCGAAGCTGCTTACATTTGTTAACAATAACAAAAAAGACAAATTCGGAAATTCACCAGGTTACAAACTGTTAAATAAAGGTATGACTAAGGTGATGAGACCGCCAAATGATGGAAACAACCCAGCCGTAAGCTGGTCCCAGTACCAACTAGCGGTCACAAAATACAAGGACAGTGAACCATACTCTAGCTCGGTATATACCCACTCAGATAATCCTGTATTTAATTTTCAAGAATTTATTGACGACAATGAGAATATTGTAGATGAGGTAAATATGTTTAATTGAATATTTTGCACTTTAAAGGTACATTTTTCCTCATTATCGACTATCATACCCAGGGATACTTGCCCTCACACACTTGTTGATGTTCTATTTAATTTTTTCTTTTTTTTTTGAAAGTTGAATCGTTTCAAATATACATTATATATGAGGGTACGGAAATATATGTCGTGTTACCTGATACCTATATCATACATTCTCTGATGATTTCAAACCCTTTTTAACTTATTTTGACAGTTATCAACAGTTTTATTATATCATTTTGGTCTTTTGTGAATACATAATTGCCTCAATGTGAATAATAGTGCATCTTCTTTTACATTTAAATGATAATAATATAAAAAAAATTACTAATGATTATGTACATTTAAGGTGGTATATCACACTTCAGGGAGATAATTTTGTAAACATCAGATGAACATTTTCATTGCGTTCTATTGTTAATGAAAGGATAGTAAAAAGGCTATCAAAGATCAAAATTAGTGTTTTTCAATCTGCTTTATATCTCAAGATTTTTTTCCGAAAGAAATGTTGAAGTTTTCTGAAATATTTGTATTTTTGTCCAAGTAAAATATTAGTCATTTTTTTTTAAATTTTTTTTTTTTTTGTCAATGTTAAACTTAACAGTGTCAACTTTTCAGCAACAAAAATAAAACGATTTTATCGAATAGCAACATATTGAAGAAGTACTATTCATTTTTCTTTTTATCTTAACGACGTGAACATTCACAATTTACACAATGAATTAATTGATTGATTGATTGATTGATTGATTGATTAGTTTGGTAGAAGAATGTATAATATATCATCTTAGCCTTATTTATATGCATTTCAATTTTGTAATTTGATTGGGCTTTTTTATTCAAGCGTCCTTTGACAAGCCTCTGGTATCTGCTACACGAGTCTGACGTTAATAAATTAAAACGTAAAGTATATGCTCATTATACTCATAATCCTAGTAAAAGCAATCTTTGACAATTTATCGAAAAAGATTAAAATATGTTGAGGTGACCTCGGTTACAGATCAAACGTTTATATCAACGCTGTCTCTCGCTCTATTTACAATTTCGATTCCTTCTTTTTTTTCATATGATGCCTTCAATTTTTTTTTTATCTTAATCGATTAACGAAATTCGAACAATGGTACATTGATGATGCCTTAAATTTGAAAAAAACAATCCCGACAATGTAAAAACAAACCCAACAAAAAACCGATATCAGAATTTGATAGGAATTGTACGAAAACACATGCATATTTCTGATGTAAGATGTTATTCTGGAATGCTGTAAGTTACACACTTATACATGATAAATGGGGAGAACGGATAAGCTGTTTAACCATTCAACTTTTCTAATGTAAGTAAATCAAGTTGTATATTATGATTTGATTTGAATGCTATATATACTTTTACAGGATCTAGTTGCATGGGTTACAATGGGTATGCATCATGTTGTACAGAAAGAGGACTTACCTGTTACACATACACCTGGTCAATCGCATAGTACCTTCTTAATTCCATTTAATTACTTCGATGAGAGTCCTGGTATGTCAGCGGGAAATGCAGTACGCTTAGATCCAGTAGATCTTAATGACAAGACGAAGACGGTGAAAATCGACCGACTTGGAACCAAGAAGAGTGATGTCGACTGTATACCTAAAATAACTTATTATGATGCAGTATTGAAGAAAAATCCGTGTCTTGCTCTTGAGTGTTTATAACCATAGATATATAATGAATAAATGATGGTCGTGTTTCCTGTATTCAAGTTCACGCTAACAAATTGTCTCTTTTATAAGTAAAACGATATGGGGCTTCTAGTTAATGTCAATGTGACAGCAACCAGACGACTGTGTGACCAGACTGAAAAAGTGTAGAAAATACATTAATATGTAGAACGTAGGTTTTTTTACAAACGTTTAATTAGTCCATGACCCATATCAACGTAATATGATTTGTTGTGTTATAAACATGAAAATACATGATTTATGTTTCCTTTGGCTTATTCAAGCAAATTTGTAGAATGGACGTTTTATGTCAGACGGTAATGAAATCTTTCGTACCAAGTGAACATTGATTTCACGCATAGTTTTTTATGCGTATATATCAAAATCTTCAAAATAAATGACATATAGAAAACAAAAATATGAAAAGTCGAACACTACCAGAAACTGTTAGTGTAAAAAACCCTGAAACCAGCAATACCGATTTAATAATTTGTTAAGTTTTCTCCTGATGACTATTCGTGCTGTATATTTGGTGCTAATGCTTTCATTTGGCAGTTTTGTATGATTTGCACTTAGACAACTATCCACCAACATGAAAGTATATGAATTGTTTCATATCATTTTTTTGTTAGACATAGTATTTTGTATCTTTTTATATGTCGGATGATTATGATAATTGATGAAGATTTTCAGAAGCTTCACACAAATAAAGGCAACTGAAGGAAACCGCTGCCCGAAATTCTTAAATCAATTACGAGAAAACAAATTCGGGTTAAATGTTGATCATATCTCATGAGCAATGGCATCATATATATATTTAAATTAAAGAGATGTAAATAAATACATCATAGATACCAGGATTTAAATTTTGTATTTTCGCCTGACACGCGTTTCGTCTACAATAGATTTGTCAGTGACACTATAAGACGGGGTTAAAACAATAATGGGGTACTGTGCAGCATGCAACTTTAAGCAAAACTGAAACCGTATAACTAGCTGTAAAAGTACCTTGCATGCAAAAAATGCTAATAAATCCGAATTACCAAATATAGCACACATAATCAATAGTTAGTCGTAAAATAAATTGGTAATTTGTCATCATTGGTTCACTTGCGTTTTATAATGACTGATCCTAAATGTGTTTATATAGCTAGTGTAAATACCTTTGTTGTATCAGTAAAAAATTGATCTTGAGACTTTGATATACAATACAACAACGGAAACTACGTAGATCATCTCAAGAAAACGAAAGTTAAATTTAAATAGACTAAAGTATGACTATAAGAACTGGTTGCTCAAAATCTTTATGAGAGTTAGAAGTTAACATACTATTCAATTTTCTTTAAATTATGAACCAAAAACAACGGGAAAACTTTGATAAAACAACAACCTTTATCGATAAGCATGGTAAGAACGTACTTATATTATTGCTAGAATATGACTTAATGAAACGTAACCTGACTTTAAAAGATTTCATCGATCTAAACCAGCATGCTATTTATCATCTTTGCTATAACAAAACTCCGTGTTGTCAATGCACGAGAGAAACACCACCGTGTAATACTCCTTCACAAAGAGAACTGTATACAAGCCAGCTAGATATTTTGCTAGATAAAACAGGACAGAAAGTTGAAGGTCATGATTTCAACAGAAAATCATATTTCTGTTGTAGTTCTGCTAAATATTCCGTAACAACAGCCTGTCTGGACCTTACAGTTTTAAGATGTTTATTAGTAAACTTTGCTCCTACCTGCACCGGCGATGTAAGAAAAGACGTCGAAGACTTAGTTGGATACAGGAACAAACTACATAGAGCACAAGAGGGAAAAATTTCAGATGGAGATTATTTTGTCTACAAAATAGAAATAAAAAGTGTCATTCTTTCAATTGCGAAAATATGCGACAAAGAATATATAATAAGACAAAAGATGAAAGAAGAAGGGGTTACACCAAAGGATGATACTATAGACACTCAATACTAGATTATGCTGTGGTCGTGAAAAGGATTTTATGGATTCTAAGAACGACAAGATATATTATTGAGATCACTGTTCTTTAATTGTATCTCTAAAATTAATTCATAGCTCCTGTCATATTTAAAAAAAAAACTAGCATATTTCACTCTCCCAAATACATTTTAGATAATTGGAAACGTTACTTTTATGACTATTTTATATTGTGAACATTCAGTTTAGAAAAATTATATGAAATAAAAAAAGTTAATCAATATATGAACAAAAGTATCCAATTTATTATTGAATAAAGCGATAAAAAAATACTGTTTATAGATTTGTAGATTAGAATTTTTTTTTTACTGGGATTAAAACGGATATTTACCTTACATCCACAGACTCTAAACAAAACTTACTTTCCAATTCTTGTCATCTAAAACATGGACAAAGATACAGTTCAATTTTACGAGAAGAATTTGAACTGTTGTCTCTAGTATTAAATAATGAATAAAAGACATAAAGAATTAAACGAATTACTATTAGAAAGACAGTATCCAAAAACTTTAATAAGTAATGGAAAAGAACGTCCAAAAATCATAGATATCAAAATCTAAAGAAAACAGAAAAAGGTTTATCAATACGATACAAGTCTTACGACACATAAAAAAATACGAGAAATGTAGAAGCGAATTACATTATTTATCAAAATATACAAATATTGATGAAAGATCAACGAATTAAAAGGGCTCTTTCCACACAGAATAAAAAGTAAAAGACAGTCAAAATTTTGGAAGAAGTTACTCACCAATCCAAAATTAAACATAGATGATAGATCTTCTTCTGACAGAAAATGAGGACGTTCAAACTGTGTTCTTTGTACAAATGTTTGAATGGAGCATCATATAAATTAAAATCCGGAAAGATTTGTACTATAAAGAGCTCTATTATATGAGCGTCAGGAAGTTTGATTTCATAGTTAAAAGTAATGGGTGCAAAAAAGATTGTATTGGTAAAAAAGGAGTACGTTATGCCAAAGATTTAAGTGTACCGTCGACACATCCGACATCCAGAAACAAGGACGATTAACGTTAGTGATAACTTGGATTTATTCGCAACCAATAGTTTGCCGAAATATAGTGTTTTCTCATTCTACCAATATGACGACCAACTAACTGAAAAGTAAAATCACAAAAATACTGAACTCCGAGGGAAATCCAACACGGAAAGTCCCTAAATCAAATGACAAAATCAAAAGCTCAAACACAATCAAACGAATAGATATACGAGTAAATAAATAAAGTAGTTATCAAAGACACCAGGATTATAATTTAGTACGCCAGACGCGCGTTTCGTCTACATAAGACTCCTCAGTGACGCTCATATCAAAATATTTATCAAGCCAAGCAAGTACGAAGTTAAAGAGCATTGAGAATCCAAAATTCCAAAAAGTTGTGCCAAATACGGCCAAGGTAATCTATTCCTGGGAGAAGATGATCCTTTGTTTAAAGAAAAATTCAGGAAATTTATATAAATGACCACATACTAGACCACTTTCGAGTTCATCCGTCACCGGCAAAAACTCGTCAATTATGCACGCCTTTATGACGTCATTTACCAGATAGAGGGGCTCGCCTGTATCCCTGCACTATTTACGTTCATCAAGCGTCTAAGTGATCGTTTTTGTGCAGAATAAACTAGAAATAATTGTTGCTCTGTAGGTACTTACTGACAATTCCCTAATGACAGCAGTGTTGATTGTCTATTTTCAGAATTCAATTTGCCGAATAATTCGTACAATATAGAATTATAATTTTCCAACCACTCGCTCAACATTGTAAGGAAGTGACGACGCCCCTAAACGCACAGATGACGGTGATAAAGGCGCGTATAATTGACGAGTTTTTTCCGGTGACAGATGAACTCGAAAGTGGTCTATTGATATTCATGTCAACACCGAATTGCTGACTACTTGGCTGGTGATACCCTCGGGGACGAGTTGTCCACCAGCAGTGAGTGGCATCGACTCATTGGTGTAAATAGTTATCAAAGGTACCAGAATAATAATATAAACGACAGACGCGCGTTTCGTCTATATAAGACTCATCAGTGACGCTCAGATCAAAATAGTTATAAAGCCAAAACGGTAAAAAGTTTAAGAGCATTGAGAATAAAAAAATTCCGAAAAAAATGTGCCAAAGACGGCTAAGGTAATATATTCCTGGGAAAAATCTTTACGTCTGTGTGTGAATATTCGTTTCCAGTCACCCGTTATAAAGCATTACTCATGTCGTTTCTCATATATATTATTTAACTATCGTGTAAGCTTGGTTTAAAACTAAGAACTTTCAGTATAACTGAAGAATACGTTTTTTTACTATTTCCATTTTGTTGCGGCCTTTTGACCTTTTTACGTCGCAATATTAAAAAGGTCCAAAGCTGCAATTGCATGTCTTCACGATAGTAATAGTTCGTATAATAAATATTTCCTGAAAAAGTACTCATGCAATACTAACAAGTAGAGTAATGAATGAATCTCCAAGTCCTCATAAAGACTTTTAAGGATATGTGCATATGTATGTATGTTATATTGATAAATTGATTGTTGATCGCCAAACTTTAAGTGATAAATGAGTTCGCTTAAAAATGAAGAAAACATTAACTTTTACTATCGGAAAATTCAAGTATACTTACCAATTGTACATTTGAATCCTACTAACCCTAGGGTTATTCCATCACATTTTGAAGTGAGTACAAGTTATTTCAAACGTTGACATTCTTTTTAATCCTTTGGATATCCAATAAGCCAATGATAGACATCTATAAATATTCGTTTTATATTAAAACTGTTTTATTCTCATTTGATTTTTTTTATTATTTCTATTTTGTAACTAATTGTTAATTGTTATATTGTTCAAAATTATAAATTTACTGTTAACAAAACTTTGATTTTTTTGAAATACTAAGGATTGGCTTCGGAAACATGAGTATGAAATATCGATGTCATAAAACAAATGTGGTAACAGTTTTACCTAGATTAAGGTTAAGGAGCAAAGTCTATTATTATTTTTGTTCTTCCATTTTTTCAAAATTTGAAGATATATACAACAATTTAAGTTAAATTTCAGATATTGACATTTTTTCTAATCAATAAGCAGTGAATTATCTCGAAAATGTAAAAAAAAAAGGAATAATGAAGTCGATTTATTCTGAAAATCTGAAAATAAAGCAAACATAGGAAGAAATATAAAAAAAGTTGTGTGGCGCTTATACGCTTCCGTAGTAATCTATCCATTCTAATTTTACTTTTTAAATTAAATACCAACGTATTCAGTTTTAGGGTATTGATTTCCATATCATATCAAACGAACCGTGGTGTAGCAATCAACGATTTTTCTCACACTGTTTGCATACACTTGCACTATATTGATGGCGTAAAGACGACAGGTAAAAGTGTCGATAAAGGTGTTAGAATATTTAATAGTATATGTGTTATATCTATCTCTACACACTATTGTTTTTACTAAAAATGTCACTTTTAGTGTAAGCCATTTTTATATGTTATAAGCAAAGTTTGCTTTGATTGAAATTTGATTTTGTTTTATGAATATAGATCTATTTATAGATATCGCAAGTGTTTAGAAATATATATACATGTATTTCCATTTTAGTTTGAATATATCATATAAAGATTTCAGGTAAAGTTCAACTGTTGTGTATTTCCGGTATATCAGTGTACTAGTTCTTTTATACTGACTTGTGTTTCTTGAATAATCTGATGAAAAGGAAAGTAGGGTATCCAAATGCAGCTACAAAAGACCAAATAAAAATTGCAGACTTGATTTCAACATGAAAAGTACCATATAACAACATAACTGTATTCATTTGAGTAAAATTATGACACAAAAACAACGAGAAAACTTTTACAGAATATCAACCGTCATCGTTGAGCATGGGAAGGAAGTACTCGCGTTTTTGCTAGAGGATGATTTACTGAAGCGAAACCTGACTTTAATAGATTTTATCAATCTAAACAAGCATGAAATATATCATCTTTGCTATAACAAAAATCCGTGTTGTCAATGTAGAGGAGGAAAACTACAATGGAAAACTACTCCACAAAAAGTACTGTATCCATCCCAACTAGATATTTTGTTTGATAAGACAGGAAGAAAAATGACGGGTCATAATTTTAATGTCAGACCATTCTGTTGTAGTTCGGCTAAACAATCCTTAACCTGTGCTTCCTTGGATCTTACGCTCTTGAGGTGTCTGTTGATTAATTTTGTTCCATCATGTACCGGTTCTGTTAGACAAGATGTCGAAGATTTAATCAAGCACAGGAATAATCTACATGGTCATTCAGAGGATGGAAAAATGTCGTCTGCCGATTATTCTATGTACAAAATACAGATAGAACAGGTTATACTTTCAATTGCGAAACATTGCAACAAAGAAAAGATAATAAGACAAAAACTGGAAGATGCAACGATCAGAGCAATTGATGATACTATATGCACCCAACTACAAAATATACTGTTAGAAGATATTCGTAGGGAAATGGATAAAAACGAGGTAATTTTATTTCTCATTAGAATTTAATGTTTAACGATTTAAAGACACCTAAATATTTATTAAATTTCGTGATTCCTGACTTGTATACGAAGACAGGAAGTAAGATAAAGTAAAAATGATTCTTTTAAAGACGATACTTGGGTAAGTGTTAAGATATTGCATTTATTTGCGTTCGTTTTAAATATTCTCTGTTCTGAATTGACCTTAGATATGTACATGACTAAAAAAATATTCATAGAACAGCTGTTTTAATGTCAATATACACCAGACGCGCGTTTCGTCTATTAAAGACTCATCACTGAAGCTCGAATGAAAAAAATGTTCAAAAAGCCAAATAAAGTACCAAGTTGAAGAGCATTGAGGACCAAATATTCCTAAAAGTTTTGCAAAATAAAGCTAAGATAATCTATTCCTCAGGTAGAAAAGAATTAGTATTTCCAAAACTCAAAGTTTTGCTAACAGTTAATTTATTATTATAAACATATCAATAATAACTCAAGTCAACACAAACGTGCTGACTACTGGGCTTGTGATACCCTCGGGGAAATAGTAATGCGATTGGGGAAGAAACGATAACTATATTTTGACTTTTCAGACAATCGTTGATATGCAAGTCGTGATGCAAAATAATACGAAGAAACTGGATAATATAGAGAGGAGTGCAAATGAAATAAGTAAGTTTTTTTTCTAAGCAGTTCCCGGAAGAAAAATAGGTATAGAAGATGTATTATATACATGTTTATGACAAAAGGTCCAAACGTCAGGTCTATGATTTTTGTTTCACATAAGTTAATAAATTTTGAACATATAATATCAGGTGTAATTTTTACTTAAAGATATACTTCATAAATTTTTCACATGTGTATATATAAAAATATGAAAATATGAAGATGTGGCTCCCAATGAACAAACTTCATTTCAACCTAAAACCAAAGCTGTGAATATCTAATTCCAAAATGACTCATTGCACAGCAAGACAAACTAAACTACGAAACTTTCAAGAATTAATCATCAAATTTATTTGTTTTAATAAACATATACCCATATCACATCTTCTGAGATCTATATCCATAATATTTCAATATAATTTTAGTTGATGTCTAGATGTGGCATGCCGGTAACTGCTAGTAGTTCTTTGTTAATATATTTTGTTTCCTACTCTGACATCAGATTTCTTTAACACAGAGTTTTACTGTGCGTTTTGCACTGTATTTGTTTTTTTTCTTCATAGGCTACAGGTTAGGAGAGGGCTAAAATTTTACTATTCATTGTTAACCAATCGCATTTAAACTCCTGTCCCAAGTCGGTATGATCTTCAACTATGATTAATTCTAATGTTTTTTTAGTTTTGTATTACGTCAATTTTCATTGAACTAGTTCAGTATTTTGTTTATGGGTCAGCTGAAGCCCGATTTGGGTGCAGGATTTTCTTCCTGTGTTAGCGACCCATTAGAGAATCATAGGTTCATTCAGTTGTTTTCTGCTCTTTGGTTGTTGTCTTGTTGACCCATTCCCCATTTCCATTCTCAACTTTAAATACGCTTGTTTAGCAATTGCAGCGTTGCATAAAAGGGAAACTGCATATAGAAAAACACAAGAGACCAGGCAGACTAGGTGTAAATTCTAAAGCAATAAAATTTAGGTTTTGGCGTTCAAAATTGTTTGTATAGTTTTGTTATAGACATTTAGAATGAATTTGACATATATATATTCTTATTATTAATTTTTGGCTTCCAGAAATTACCTATTTGAGATTATTAAGTACAGAGTCCTAAACCAGAAGTATTTTAATAATGATATATTTTATGGAAAAACAATGTATTTTCGAAGTCTGACTATTTCTAAAATCGAAAGTCAACTCTTATTTTGTATGCTGTTAACAGAAAGATAAGTTATTTTAAGAAATCATCATTGCGAAGCTGACAGTTTTTACGTTTATTTCTCATTCCACCTTTTAAAAACTTATTTATGAGGGTGGTAATGGGGTACTCCATTTGACTGATAATTGTGAAATATTTGTTTAAATAAGGTTAACGATAAATATTTGACTCCTTTTGAAGCTAACGGCAGCTTCAAAATTAACTTTAATGAAAGACGATAGAAAATTAAGGCGCATTTGACGCTAACGGTAGCACAAAAAGGACGTTTAACGCTTGTCCGCAAAGAGCATTCGTACCCTCTTTATCTGTTGCATAGTGACAATGTCTTTATATATATATATATCTTGTCGAAATCTAGATCTGGTGTACTAAAGAAATATTGACACCGAATGTTTGTGGCACAACATCGTAGCCACAAGTTAATAATTTTTTTTTGTCTGTGACGTATTAAATTTATATTCAGATCCATTTTGTAACATCTTGTGATCAATTTTATTTGGCAATCGTCAATGGCAGTCAGCAGGGTTACAGAACATCAGTTGTTCGACCTGTTAGTCAAATGCGTTTTGTTTAAATATACTTTTTCACCTTTTTGATCTTTTGGAAAATGTTGTTTGTGCTGTTTTAGACCCTTCTACAACGAAATTTGTTTGACATGCACACGTATAAAAATTGCGGTTTTTATCCAACGCAATCATAGGTTTGAACGTAGTTTTCAATTTAGACTCGTTTATATATATATATATATATAAAATTGAGAATGGAAATGGGGAATGTGTCAAAGAAACAACAACCCGACCATTGAAAAAAACAACAGCAGCAGGTCATCAACAGGTCTACAATGTAGCGAGAAATTCACGCACCGGAGACGTCCTTCAGCTGGCCCCTAAACAAATATATACTAGTTCAGTGATAATGAACGCTAAACCAATAATTTCCAAATTGTACACAAGTAACTAAAATTAAAATATTACAAGACTAACAAAGGCTGGATGCTCCTGACTTGGGACAGGCGCAAAAATGCGGCGGGGTTAAACATGTTTGTGAGATATCAACCCCCCCTATACCTCTAGCCAATGTAGGAAAGTAAACGCATAACAATACGCACAGCAAAATTCAGTTCAAGAGAAGTCCGAGTCTGATGTCAGAAGATGTAACCACAGAAAATAAACAAAATGACAGTAATACATAAATAACAACAGACTACTAGCATTTAATTGACATGCCAGCTATACATATATTTAATTTGAACCACGAATATGACGTATTAGTCGTTTTTCATGATAATTCAAAACTTTTTAGTTTAGATTTTGTGGAATTATTGTTCTAATTCTTGACGCTGTGATTGACAAAGTATTATTTGTAAGTACGTTTGTTAACAAGATGTTAAGAGACATATAAAAGTGTTATATGACAATACATGACAGATAGAAAGTGTGATAGATCAAATTGATTTAACAAGTTCAGACTTACAGTCATGTATAACTATCTTGTAGATTCAATGAGTTTATTTGCAAACAAGATTGCCGTGTTGTAGTGGTTAGTGCATCGGACTACTAACACAAAGGTTCCTGGTTCGATTCCCGTTTGGGATCAAAATTTCAGGAACTCAATTTTCGGCTCTCCCTTGACACCATTTGAGAGTATGGTCTTGAGGAAATGATGATAGTCCGTCGGAAGGGGACGATAAATGGCTGACCCGTTAAAGGAGAGCCATATCTCTTGCACGTTAAAGACACCCTTGTAGATTTCGAAAAAGAGAAGGCTAATGCCGCTACAAGGCAGCACTCGCACCCGCAGAGTGGAAAGGGATTAATATAAGTTGCAAAACTTGTTTCCCAATCCGCTATAAATAAATATGGTTAAACTAAACTAAGAGCCCGGCACATGTTCAATCAAACCTGATGAATTGGCGGAAAGTAAATAGTTGCTATATCAGCAGTCATATAGATAATACTATTGTTGGACTGGATTGATGTAACTATTGACCATGTTAATGCATTTTGGGCACTCATTTACTTGTGTAGCGAAAGCTGGACCGGCGTCCACGTGAATACTTTAACATGCAATCTGTGGTACAATAATTTAGAATTCAAACACATAATCAAACCTTAAAGAAAATTTTTGATATTTGGACACATATTTTGTTTAAGCAACACACAAGTTATTTCAAGAGCACAATTGTTTTTGATATATTTTCTATTTTTATGTTTACGTATTATGTTTTAAGTTTAAACATATTTCATTGTTCAAAATGACAAATGCAACAATTTTACAACAAAGTAACGTCTTGGCCCAATTTTACTAATAACAGGGCTAAGTGTTTTTCAGTAAACTAGACGATACAGTCTAGATCAGGTTGTTCATCTCTTGGTTAAACTTTTCATAACGGTTAAATATCATGACCCTTGATTAATATTTAACTCTAGATTATTGGAAAAAAAAATCATCCTGTGTTTTTTTACTGTAAATTAAGAAATGATTGTGATGTTTTTATTATTGCAGTAAATACTACAGTGTTATAATCGCAATAATTTTAACTCGCATTTTGAAATGTTTAATATGGACCAAACGGATTTTTTCTCGATATCACAAAAATTAAAATCTTATTTTAGTATAAAATGACAAAATAGCAATAATGAGTGCACGAAGTAATTTCCTAATTTACATTATTAAATTTCATACTTTGTTAAATCCTTGATTTAATGATGTCAATGTATTTGCCACATCCAAAATTGGTTTTTGTATGTTTTGCAAATAAAAGATATATATGATAACGATTTAACATTGCTTATTGCCTCGATTCAATTTTTAACTTATTAGACTTGAAAGTCTTATTACCGGTTTTGTATTAACAAGAGCAACACAACAGGTGCAACAAATCAATTTTTAGATAAACCTTTCTTTGTAAACATAAAAAATAAGTTCTGTAATGTATGTCTTATATAAAGGCAACAGTAGTAAACCGCTGTTCAAATTTCATAAATCGATTGAGAGAAAACAAATCCGGGTTACAAACTAAATTCGAGGGAAACTCACATCAATTATAAGAGGAAAACAACGAAACAACAGAAACACTGAAGTGCAACAAAAAACAAATGACAATGTGACATACATAGAAACGTACTATTAGATAACAAAATGACATACTCCTGACTTGGAACAGGACATTTTAAGAAAAATGATGGGTTTTGAGGCTAGTCAAACCTCGCGATTTATGGTAATGTTGAATATATCGTTAAAATGACAAAAATACATGACAATAATACAGTACAAATAAATGTTAGAATACTCAGATAGAGAAATACATAAAATCATCCCATGACAGTACAAATAAACAGCACAATAGAACATTAGTTATTGTCAAAGTAGGACCGGACCATTCGTTACTAGTATACGTCAACTGTATATAATGAATTCATTCCCAAATATTTAAAGCAATTAATCTGTTGATAAATGGTACGCTTAGTCACGTCTGCGTTGTTTTTGTACTATTTAATGATCTTAAACGCTGAAAAGCGTATTGTTTTTTGTAATAAGACAAGAACCATACTTATTGACAAACTTAATTTCTTCTAAACCTAAAAGTCATCGAAACAGTGACCAATCATTCATGTTATAAAAATAGAAAGTTGTGATATGATGTTGCCAACAAGACACCTATCTTCGAAAGTTCTAATAAAGTTATATATAAGCATTTATAGATATTATTTACATTACATGACTGGAGTTTGCGCAATGATCGACCTTTGTCATCATATAGATATAAACTCGAATCGAAAAAAAACATATTAAAAATGAAGTAATAATGTTTCAATGCTGAGTTAAGCTAATGTTCTCAACTGTACGTCTTTGGTTTTCAAACATAAACGGCAATATTCTAGAAAATATTTTCTAAACAAACATCCTAGTACATGCGTATGGTAACCTTCATTAGCAAATGTATAAATAAATGAATGTTTTCACATCTCTGTTTGCTAACTTCTTAGCAGGGAAGTAATGGGGAAATAAACCAACGTATCAATATATGGTTAAAATATCAATTCGTCTCGAATAGTAATAATTGTCCATATAAACTTGAGTATAATAATCATAAGAACAAAAAGAAATTCCCATAAGCACACATAAATAATGCAAACAAAATCTGACTGTAATTGGGTGTCGTTTGAACCATTGATAGCTGTCGTACTGGCATATATTCATACACCATCTCATTATTGTATGTTTACATTTGTAAGATTCATTGAGTATTATGCATGAACACTTGTGTATGCCTCAATAAATGTAAACAGTATACGAGCTAAAGCTGTCATATTTTTCAGTGTATGTTCACTTGTGTTTTGTGTTAATGTTTTTTTTGATTGAGTGGATCGATTTCAATTTATATTTTATAGTGTGTCTCATTATGTTGTGATTTTACAATATTGTTTCAGATAAGGGCAAATGTGTTTTTATTTTGAATTTGTGTACATCTGTCCTAAGTCAGGAACCTGATGTTCAGTAGTTGTCGTTTGTTGATGTGGTTCATAAGTGTTTCTCTTTTCTCTTTTTTTTTTATATAGACAAGACCGTTGGCTTTCACGTTTGAATTATTTAACACATGTCATGTCGGGGCCCTTTATAGCGTGCTGTTCGGTGCGAGCCAATACTTCGTGGTGAAGTCCGTTCTTTAACCTATAATGGTTTAACTTTACAAATTGTGACTTGGTTGAGAGTATTTATCAAAGGCACCAGGATAATAATTTAGTACGCCAGACACGCGTTTCGTCTACATAAGACTCATCAGTGACTTTCATATCAAAATATTTATAAAGCCGAACAAGTACAAAGTTGAAAACCATTGAGGATCCAAAATTCCCCAAAAATAGGGCAAACACAGCTAAGGTAATCTATGCCTGGGATAAGAACATCCTTAGTTTTTTTTCTTCAAAAATTCAATGTATTGTAAACAGAAAATTTATACAAATGACCACATTATTGATATTCATGTCAACACCGAAGTGGCCTGTTGATTCCCCCAGGGACGAAACGTCCACCAGCAGTGGCATCAAACCAGTGGTGTAAATAGTTATCTAAGGTACCAGGATCATAATTTAGTACGCCAGACGCGCGTTTCGTTTCCTAAGACTTATCAGTGACGCTCATATTAAAATATTTATTAAATCAAACAAGTACAAAGTTGAAGAGCATTGAGGATCCATAATTCCAAAAAGTTGTCCAAAATACGGCTAAGGTAATCTTTGCCTGGAATAAGAAAATCCTTAGTTTTATCAAAAATTCAAAGTTTTGTAAACAGGAAATTTATACAAATGACCACATTATGGATGTTCATGTCAACACCGAAGTGTTGAATACTGGGCTGGTGATTTGTGAATTGTGCCTTTTGCACTATATCTCATACAGAAATAGTCACGCAATCATAGTATAGAAAAATCTGTACAAGAGTTTAAACAATTATGTCGGGAAATTTGCCTGATGATTCTCATGTCTGCAACAAAAGTATATGTTTGACCCGTCAATTTTTAAATGAGAAGGTGGAAATTTTTGCTGAAGTCAGTTTAGCTGATGCCATAAGTAATTGTCCGACCTGTCAATTAACGGTAGCTATTTTCATGTGACTTTGTAGATCTCAACATAATAGTTGTTTACATCATAAAACCGTTTTATAAAAGAAATACTTGCAAAACAATAGTTTGAAATAAAAATATATCTTCAATCTTTGTCGTCTGCATGTAATATAATAGTGTATTTTAAAAAACTTAGAGGCATTTAAGACTGTTTCTACGGTTTATACCATACATCATGAAGATAATGAGATTATGTTAAACTGTTGCATTTAAAAATTGATCGTTTATATGATAGTTTGAATAATAAAACAATAACATACAAGTATAAAAAGATCGCTATGCTACATAGCAGATGAGCTAAAATAAGACAACATTTTATTATCTTATCGGCAGAACTGGTAGCAGATAACTGCAATTTACATTTGAGTAATTTCAAATAGGAATAACACGACAACAATGTATGTAAATTGTTACCAAGCGTATTATATTCTGACTATATAAATTGATATACATCCATAGTGTTATAACAAGTGTCTCATTCCATGAAATTGAACGACATGTGGGTAATTTTATGATTACTGCTAATATGACAACAGTGTTTTTAGGAGTATGCAGTGAACAGGTAAGATTACACTTCAAGGTGTATATTTCTTTAATTATACTACTAAAAGTGATATAAAAGGCGCAGAAATGACACATGTAAAACAATTCAAACAAAAAAAGTAACGGCCAAATTTATGTAAGTCTGCTTTAGAAAAAAAATATCAGTCCCATAGCAATTTTTAAGTCATATGTATCTCTGCCTCTAGACCTAATTCAGAACTAATTTCCATTTCTTACTTTCCGAAAAGTTATTGCATTACATATATACAGGTGATTTAATAAATACAACCGTTTATTTATTATCGTAATTATCCGTTTGTCTGATGTGTTTGAGCTTTTGATTTTGCCATTTGATGAGGGACTTTCCGTTTTGAATTTTCCTAGGTGTTCAGTATTTTTGTGATTTTCCCTTTTATACATGTACTATAAAATAAATGTGACTTTATTTCATCGATCTGCAAAGCAAGAAAACAAATTTTCTGAACACTACTCAATTTATCGCAAATATAGAAAAAATAAATATTCAACCGCATAACCAATAAATAAAACATGAATGTTATTGTTAAATTACAGTGCCTTTCTTTTAATGTATAGATATAGATTCTTACATTGATACGAGTGGATTATCGGATGTATCCATTCAAAACAGTTAAAGTATCAATTTTAAAAGTCCGAGCATCGGCGTGCACTTTAAAATTTATAATTTAACTATCGGGATTGGATATATCCGATAATCCACGAGTAACTATGTTAGAATCTGTTTCTTTAATGATTAAAAAATACATTTTCTTTTTATTTGTTTACCGAAAATTCCCTTCGAGTGCCTTTTACATTGCACGAAGTTGTCAATTTCACTAACACCTGTTATAGCAGATTTTGTTTCATCCAGTTAGCTAAAATGGTTATGACCCTTAAAATCATCCAATCATCTTTTGAAATCACCGACTACCATCCGTTGATTAATTTTTGTTATACAAGGGGTTCGGAAAGGGATAACTTTCCATAGAATTAGAGAAAGAGTAAGAAACTATAAGTGTTTATTTTCATTTCAGGGATTTTGATCAGGCAATTGTCAAGAAAAGAATCTTGAATTTTGTAAATTGACTGTTTACAATATATATATATACAGTATGTCCGTATTGTTATGCGTTTACTTTTCTACATTGGCTAGAGGTATAGGGGGAGGGTTGAGATCTCATAAACATCTTTAACCCCGCTGCATTTTTGCGCCTGTCCCAAGTCAGGAGCCTCTGGTCTTTGTTAGTCTTGTAATATTTTAATTTTAGTTTCTTGTGTACAATTTGGAAATTAGTATGACGTTCATTATCACTGAACTAGTATATATTTGCTTAGGGGCCAGCTGAAGGACGCCTCCGGATGCGGAAATTTCTCGTTACATTGAAGACCATCATTTCATTTTAGAAAGAATGCGTGGATACATACTGCTCTTATATATGTTTATTTTTTCTACATAAAGAAATGTCTGTACCAAGTCAAACATACAATAGTTTGAGTTTGAGTTTTAAATTTGCTATTTAATGAAGGATTTATTTCCATTAACTGTATGTAAAGAAGGACAGTGTAGATTACATTTACCAAAAAATTAAACAGTGGTTGATCCAGTGTCGACCCTTTTTTTTATTGCCCTATCATTTCAAGATACTTTTTGGATAGAAACACACTGTTTCATTGCAGGTCCAAAATATACCTAACTTTATTTGCTTATTATAAAATATATAAAAGGAAAGCGAGGCTCACCGAAATTATTTGACTGTTTTAATTGGTGTTCACATACTTCACAAATATTCTTTTTAATTCTTGAGTTTATCATTTATTCTTTAAGGTATTTTTTCTAAATGGCAGCAGTTGAATTTGATTTGATGAAACCAACATGGCTAAAACACTGCACATGAATATGTATCAAAAATCAACTGTTTAATTATATTTTAATACAATTCAAATATAGCATTTAAAATCTAATAAAGCGTTAAATCAATGTAAAAAATACATGTTTTTACTTTCTACTTTCTCATGTTGATGAAAAAGATCAGTTTGGGGTATTTATTTTACAAAATTGGGTTAACCATGAATGAATGAAGGAAACTAAAGTTTCGGCATAATATACGACAAACAGGGGAATATAAATTTAGATCTAGAGTAGTAATTTTGAGGTATAAAGATCAAAGGTAACGAGTGATTACCTCTAACTTTATATCGTATATTTCTATGGGCTTGCATTGCTGGTATTAAGGGACTGTGCAATATTTATCTGAGGGTGGGGAAGGTGCAAACATGGACGGGGCAAATACTTTTTTTTCATGCAATTAATGAGCGGGGCGCAAAGTTTTTTGTAACAAACATTTGGCGGGGCGCAGACTTTTTTAAAAACCCTTCGTGTGTGCATAAACAAATTAAATCAGAGTATAACAGATTAAAACTATCTGAATGCAACATGTTGAAAGGTTTAAATATTCTAAATAATACATATATTGGTATTTTCTTTAGGAAAAAGTAACTTGATAGAAAAAAAAGCACAATGAATCTTAAACAAAATAACCTTTAACAGTACTTAAATAAATTTTTATGTGTTTATGCTTTTAATAAGCATTTATTTAAAAATTGAATTCTGATCAACAGATTGTACGTACAAAGAATTTGGAAACTAAAATAAGAAAAAATGTTTGGAACTTTAAAAATACATTGTAGTACATTATAATTAAGCATCGTCTATATAAATGAAATATCTGGAAAACTATAAACAATGTTTTGTAAATTAAATATATGACATAAAATATTGTAAATGAATGCTTAAACAAGTTAAATTGTATTTTTAATAAATCTTTAACATAGTAAAATTAAATTCTTAAACATTAAAAGAATTACAACTTAATCTATGATAAAGCTGAATTATGTCCCTTGAAAGTATTTATTTCCAACAAAAGTCCTTGCAAACAGTAGAAAATGAAAAATTATATTTGCCTGATATAATAAAAGATAGAAACTACAAAATCAAGCACTATTGGAATATTTTCTGCATGAATTGCCAAGAATGTGAACAATTCATTACACAGGAGAATATAAATTATATCTAAATTTGGTCTGAAGTTGGTCTCTTTTTTCTTAGATGGACAATTTTAACACAGAAAATTCTTTTAGTATGACTAAATATTGCCTTATTTCAAAAACAGTACAAGCTTAACCATAACATTTCCCATTATAATAGGTTATAGCTGGATAAATAACCAAGTGATACATTTAGGGAATTACACAGCAAAGAAGGCAAATATCTCAGTTAAAAACATTTATCTCGACTTGAATTCTTGTGTTTCCAATTGAACTCTAAATTCCAAAAGGTGGAAAGAAATACAAAAGAATTAAAGTTTGGTGTATTTTATACAATATAGTTAACTATTTAACCCTTAGCATAAAGTTTTATATCAGTACCCATCAATTTGACTAATAATAATGAATCAGCACTTTTCTCAACACAGTATTGTTCTCAGTGAATATTTTTTATTCTTTCTGATAAAAATCAAATGTTGTAATCAAAAACATAACTGAAGTCTGATGCACACTGTCATTTTACACCAAATCTATAAAATTATAGAAGTCTTTTCAAATAATTCTCAAGAAATATTTGAATAGGTTTCAAAATTTATAATGTAAATATACACACTGCAGTTATTCATAGATAAATACACAAAAATATATTGTACCCTTACATTCAATCACAGCGCTCCGAAGTTGACTTTCTTCACAAAAATAAAAATCATATAATATTGAATTAAATGCATTTGAAAAATATCAACTCTGATATACATGTGTTATTGAATGTTGTGCATTTAAATTAAAATTATCATGTTTGCATACATATGTTTCATTTTTTTTCCAGCTGGGCAAGGACTTTTTTTTCGTTAATTGAAGCGGGCAAGAACTTTTTTTATAATCAATATTGGCGGGGTGTAAAGTTTATTTTTTTAAATATTTGCTGTGCACTGGCCCCACCTTCAGATAAATATTGCACAGTCCCTAATGATGAGTTTTTTTACAACTACTGAGTCGATTCCACTGTTGGTAAAGTTGTTATTTCCCGAAGGTATTAAAAGCCCGGTAGTCAGAAATTTGATATGGGTATAATCATAAGTAAAATGTTTACAAAACTTTGAATTTTTTAAAAACTATAGATTTTCTATCTCATACAAAGATTACCTATTAATCTGTTTTGCAAAATTATGAGGAATTATTGACATTCAATGTTCTTTAACTTCGAACTTTATTTGGCCTTTTTTTAAAACTTTGTTTGATTAGAGCATTTATACTGATGAGTCTTTTGTCGACGAACGCTCGTCAGACGCAAATACAAAATTTAATTCCTGGTATCTATGGTGAGTTTATCAAGTTATAAAATTAACTGAAAAGGGCTATTATCTGGTTTCTGGTCGTCAATAAAGTATGGGTACACACCAAGTTTAAGTATTTATGACCGGTACTTTCCACTTGATTAAGTGCTCTGGATACTTGTAAATGTAGTGTTACAGTAAGTTGTATTGGTTATAGTTTAATGGTATGCGGTGATGAGATATGTTTGATATGAAAAACACATTAATAGTTTAAATATCCTTAATTCAAAAGACAAACTCAAAATGGTTATCTGATGGAAGTTTTCGGTTTGATATTTTTCTTGTGATTATCCGTCATCATCATACCGATATCCGATTGCAGTTGATAAGATTAGAACACAATTAAATCATCGTTCTGACACCTGGTCTACTCGGGTGATTCTACGATTGTAGGCATGGCGACTGATTTTTTTTTCTATCTCATCGAAACAATCTTTTAGGCAACTGCAATCACAGGACAGGGCATTCAGGTTCTCACTCCAGTTGGACGAGGCTGTATACAACTTTATTGGTTTTCCTACGAGAATGGAGAAGTCCAAGTGATCTACAATCTAGACAACTCATGTAGCACGCCTCTGGGTGTATGATTTTCTTGCTGTGTTGAAAACCCATTGGGGACTTCGGCTGGTTTCTGCTCTTTGGTCGAGTTATTGTCTTTTAGAACATTCTCTGTTTCAATTCTCAATTTTATTTTGTTTTGTATTTATGAAATACGTTAGAATTTTTTTTTAAACTTTTAACTTTTGTGGACACTTGAAATATTATTGAATAGTACAACTTAGTGTTTTTTATTTTTTGTAAAGATTTCATATTGTTAAAATTTCGTGTAAGATGTATTGAAAAGACCAGATGTTAACAAGGTGTTAATTGAGTTTTCTTTAATGCTTTAATTTCATTTTTATATAAGTGCATCAATTTGATCGACATCTAAAATATATTATCAAAAGTTGTCACATAACCTGCTGAGAGGAGCCTACTTAAAAAGCATAGAGCATCCTTTTAGCATGCGTGTAGATTCTTTGCAAAAATAAATCTCGATTATGATCCCTAGATATTCATTAATTTGAACAAGTTTTATACTCTTGAAGCAAACATGTAAAGTTTCCTCGATGAGGCTATCTCTCTTTCCTAACAGTGTTCTCGTTTTGTCTTCTTTACTTAAATATTCACAAATCTTTTGATGTCATATTATCATTGCTATTCGTATAAGATCACAAAAAGGAATTCAACACCAACATCTATATTATTCATGTACATTTGTTTATATCCGTAGTTTCGAATGAATGATCATTATCTAGAGATACAAGCACCAAAAGTATACTGTTGTTTAATTTAAGAGTTAAAGCTAATGTATTGATTATGCATTTTTGTTTAACTGCTTGATGATAAAACAATATCTTTAGACTATTAAATTGTTGATAAACGTCGAGAAAAATACGTTATAAACACATTTTTGCTATATATCTAAAACATAATGTAGTAGATGAAAAAATTCTGCAAGGTACAATTTGCTCTAATAAACAAGTGTAATCAAATTATATTCGTGCAACTCTATCAGACTGGTCAAGATTCTTATTGATAAAATAAGAATAAGAATGACAAACAGACCAAATTTCTAGGAAAATTCAAAATGGGGAAGTACAAGATAACCTAAAACGCCTTTTAGCGATTGAATCATATAATTTTTTTAATATTTAGGAAGAATGCATGGCTGAATCATCTGGAGACAATGCCAGTGGTATTACAAAGGAGGCTATCAACTTAGTACGACTCTTTCTTTTGATGGTAAAGGCTACAGAGGCCTTGAGAGTAAAGTTTGATGAGGAATTCAGTCCACACTCTCTTCAAACGGAATTGAACAACGTGAAAAAGAGGATATTAGAATCATTAAAAAAGAAGAGAATCATAAACCACACTCAGTGGTTATTGTTATTTCCAGCCAAAGGTAAATATTGAAGAAAAAATACGTGATTGTGTCATAATTCGAAAAGAGCAAAAATATTCATAAACCAATTAAGGTTCAGAATACGGTCTGAAAATTGTCAATATTGTCCTTTTAATACCAAAAAACAAAACAAACAAAAAACGCATTTGATCCAACAAATGGTCTTTTTAAGATGTGTCAGAAATCATAACAAGTAAGAACAACTATTTTTACGGTTCAAGAATTGATTCGTTTTAAAACTAGTTATTTTATATGAACGAGTGGAATACCATAACCGGCTGAAGCTTAGTTGTTCTTGCCAAAACAAACAGCAAAAGATATTCAGCAGATAAAGCAGTTTGATCTTGCTTTAAGCTATGCGTTAATAATATATAATTTTGAATACTTTTATTTGTGCTTTTGCTTTAAGTATTTATCACAACATTATTCTAGATAAATTTTATTTTCCTGAGTGTATAGAAAAGTGGTATTATTGCCAATGAAACAACTATCCACAAAAGACCAAAATGACGCAAACATTAACAACTATAGGTAACCGTACGGCCTTCAACAATGAGCAAGGCCCATACCACATAGTCAGCTATAAAAGGCCCCAATAAGACAATGTACAACAATTCAAACGAGAAAAACTTACGGCCTTATTTATGTAAAACAATGAACGAAAAACAAATGTGTAACACATAAACAAACGACAACCACTGAATTACAGGCTCCTGACTTGGGACAGGCACATACATAAATAATGTGGCGGGGTTAAACATGTTATCGGGATCCCGATCCTCCCCCTAACCTGGGACAGTGGTATAACAGTACAACATGTGTGTCATTTTTTACTATTTTTACTATGTGTTCATTTTACTTATCGATGATGTAAAGAGATTAGTCATTATAACATTAATTACCACTTTTATTAATTATAACTAGGTGAAATCAGCATTTTTTGGTAAATGGCTATGATATAATTTATACTGTAAATATTTTAATTGTCTAAACGTATTAAAAAAACATTTAAAGGAAGACACACTGTGCTCGCACCGAACATGGCAATGGTGATAACAATATGGTTCATGCTTTTGAATGACGGTAAATGCGAAATGAACATAACATAAGCACTCAGTAAACTCTTAATGCGCATACAGTTATACATCATTCACAACACCGACATTCTCTATTCGTATTTATAGGAGTAAAAGTTGTCTTTTAATTTTTAACTT
The DNA here is from genome assembly GCA_019925275.1 of Mytilus edulis. Classification (NCBI taxonomy): domain Eukaryota; kingdom Metazoa; phylum Mollusca; class Bivalvia; order Mytilida; family Mytilidae; genus Mytilus; species Mytilus edulis. The sequence continues at coordinate 101,032,441 of CM034350.1, read as the reverse complement.
TACCTTTCTTGAATTATACATATCATAAAAGCTATAATGTGGAATGTTAATTTTTTTTACCGTATTTGTATGGTTTGTATTGCTCAGCTTTTTGTTTTGATTGAGAGTTTAACAGTCTGTTGAAGATCTGTTAATATTTTTTTGTTTTCTGACATAATTTTGTAGGTATCAAATTGACTTATTGATTCTACATTTATTATATTTCGCCTCTTTAACAGGGTCAGCAAAGTCCAGTACCTTTGATTTGTCATTAATGACATGTCTGCTAAGACATCTTGCATCTCTAACAATAGGAGATATGTTGCCTGTCAATACGGATACAACATTATGTGCAGATATATCCAGATTGAAATACTACAGAAATATTGTACATCACAGTGACAATGGGACTCTCTCGGATAACCTATTCCTTGAATATTGGACAGACATATCACAGGTATTCCTTTAAAACGTAGTCTTTTATTATGGCATTCAGATATAAGTATTACACATAACGATACCTCAATTTTGCACATAAAACATAAATTTATATAGAGCTTATCAAAGTAACTTGACAAGCCTGACATATGTTTTGTCTACATAAGACTCATCAGTGGCACAAAAATCAAAACAGTTGAAACAAGTTTAAAAACAAAACAAGTTATAAAAAGTTGTTGCACGTATTGTTAAAAATAACATTTCAAAAACAGTAAATTCATATACTGATAATGTGGTGTGCCAACATAAGTCTACATACTACTCATTAGTGAGTGACTATCGAATTGAAGTAAAAAAAACAAATATAAAGAGCATCGAGTTCCTTCCATTCCAATAAGTTTTCCCAAATACGTCGTTATATGCCTAGGGGTCTTTCGAACATCTACATAAAGCAGATTTATAAAACGCTATATCATGTCAGTACAGAAGTGCTGGCTCTTGAATAGAGATGCATGTACCTCTGAAATGAATCATTCCAACAACATTGACATCGACCGAATAGGTATAAAATTCGACCAAATATTTCAGGTTTATAGTTACCGTCGGAAATTAAATACTTCAACAACGAGAAGGTAACATACCGATACAAACAATACAAATTAACAAATTTATTTTCATGCAAAATAAACGAATTGTGTAAACAAATGATTTTATGGTATCCAGCAAATTATCCAACTTTTAATAAGCATGCGGAAAGTATTTCAAAAGAAACAATTAGTTTCCTCTCTACGCCCAAACATCTGAAAATTCATTAATATGCTCATGGCTTACGTAACCCAGACCTTGTCAAAATATGTCGTCTTTGGTTCCAATGTTCAAAACTCAACTATAATATTTCATAACGCCTCTTCATATCAATTAAAAATCATATATGTTTTACTAAATATATATTTGTGAGTGCACCGCATTACAATTGATAAAACACATGGTTCATCAATACACTTTAATACAATATATATGTCCGGATATCAATGTAAAAGCTGTCGTGGTATAATTTTATGTCAGCTTACAAAATACACCATGCATCGAGATATAGACTGTTTTGACTAACAAAATACAATATGTGTTTTTGTTCCTCTATAACAAGGTTTTACTAACTTCTTAAGAGTAAATAATTAGCTGCTCATTATCATGATTATGTACAAAGTATGTTTAAATACATTGTTCGTACATTCATTTTTACCTTTTGCACATTGTTTGATGGTCAAAATTACAACCATTCGTACATTCGAATAATCTTATAATCTTATTGGTGTTATCCTAAAACAACGATACATTACATACAATTTTAATACTAATAAGTCATTTAACATCCAACATATCTGGATAATAAGTTTTTGTATTGTTAATCTAAGTAAGTTGGTTTATTTAGAATACATTTTGGTTAACAAATTTTAACACTTGAATTTTTAGGCTATCATAAGACTTGGCGGATCAAAATTCAAGCAGATTTGTTATGATTTGAAGATCAGAAAACTTAACGATGATGACATAAAAGAATTGACATGTTTGTGTGATACTATACCAAAAGGCAAAAAAAGTAAGCATTCAAATATGGCACTGAATATATAGGAATATTAATGACTTTCTCGATAATTTCGGTATAACTACTTTCGTTGCTTTTAAAATCTATTCGAATTGTATTTGGGTCATCTTTATATATTTATGACTTCGTCAATAAGCAAACATGATGTTAAATATAATTATGAATATAAGAATCGGATTCTGTGAAGTCAATCAAGTAAAGGACGCTTTAAAAGTGTCCCTGGTTTTAAAAAAACTTGTTAAAAAAAAATATCCTAACCCGATGTTTTAGAGATAAAAATGGAAGATAAAATGAAGTCTATTTCTAATGGAAATTAATAAATAAAAACTGAAGACAAGATTTGAAAAAAATTAATCCTGTACTGTCAAAGCTAAAGTTATGTGTGTCACCAGAAGAAATTCCTCCATCAATATAAATATAAATTTGAAATTATAAAGACACTGAGATATCAACACCTCTCAGTCATACTTGACGTTATTTTTAGGTTCTTTTTGATCTGATAGCTCTTGAAACGTTTCGTTTCTTATACGTTCTTGACATTCAGATACTTTGCTGTGAGCGTTCAAGATGGAGGTAAATGCAGAAAGGATCTTCAAACGATATTTTTGACATGTTGTTTTTATTTACAGCACTGGGTCGATAAAGAGAGCAACAGTAGAAAAACGCTGTTCAAAAGTAATAAAACGATACCAAAGGTATCATTAGCTCAGTAATCAGTACTTGTGTACTGACAAAATTATTAACAAATCTCTCTTAAATTGAAAATTTATAACTATTTTTAAAAATGACAAAGAAACTACGATTCAAGGTTCAAGCTACTATATTATTTCAGTAAAATTTGATATCAGATGGATTTGTAAATTCCTTTTAGGTTTTACATGATCTTAATGTTCTTCGTTTGTTTCTGTTTAAGATCCTTGATTTTTAATTATTCGGCTTTGTGCGTTCTTGGTGTAGGTAAATGCAGAAAAGCGCTCTGATGGAATGAAATCTATAACATGTTGTTTAGTTTTTACACCACTGAGTCTATTCCTACCCTGTTGAACTATCTGACCCCGTAGGTGTCATCAGATCAGTAGTTACCGCTTCTATACTGACAAGATTATTAACAGACCTATGTAATATTTTATTTTTATTTTCATCTGTGTTTAAATTATAGATACTCCTCCGGGAGCGGTAGTTTCTCGCTGCATTGAAGACTCATTGATGGCCTTTTGGTTTTTGTTGGCTTTATGGTAGGGTTGTTGTCTCTTTGATACATTCCCCATTTGAATTTTATTGCGCATCTATCGCAAATACAAAATTTTAATTCTGGTATCTATGATGAGTTTAATATTATAAAGAAACTACGGTTACAACTTCGTCAAGGCAAGGTGGCCTTCTGAGGTGAATTTGGCATTTTTTTATGTTCTCTTTAGTCTTTAAGTTCTTCAGCTGTTTCGGATCTAATACAGCTTTGCCTTTCAAATATTCGGATATGAGCAATCCTGATGGGGTTAAATGCAGAAAAGCGCGTTGGACGCTTCGGATTAAGATTTCAACTCCATCAGGCAAAGTTTTTTTTAATTCTATTTGATCGTGTAGCTCTTCAACTGTGTCAGCGAGCTGGTATTAATCAACAATTTTTAATTACATAGGCATATCTAAGTAGTAAGTGTAAATATTCGCCCGAATTAAAAGATATAACTACAATTCAAATCTATTGTCGGAGAGAGTGATATTTATATTAACATCAGAAAGCTCTAGGTAAAATGAGACAAGAGATTAATAAAGCATACAACATTAATGTGTTGTGTTTTCAAGCAACATAACTATTCAAATACGTCCTACGTTGTGTATCCTTGCCAAATATCAAGATCTTTGTATTTGTTTTGCTAAAATGGAACGTGAACAGACAAAAATACATCTTTGTCGTGATTAGGTGATACTAATAAAAATGAATTGTACATTGTAGAAATATATGATAAAATAGTAGGAAAATGGAAACAGGAAAATGTGATCGAGACAAGGATAATCAAACAAATCTCCAAATTAGTTGAAACAGAGCCTGTGATATTGGCTATTGGACCGTCGGGTTGTGGAAAATCCACCGCTATCCGCCGAGTAGCCGTAGATTTACAACGCCAGAAGGAATTTAGAATTTTGCCTGCGAAAAGTGCTGAAGATATCGTTAATTATTATAATCCCGATATTCAACAAGTATTTGTAATAGATGATTTATGTGGTAAAGCAACCATTGATACAAATAAGGTTACTAAGTGGTATGATTATTCAAATGAAATAAATGAAATCATTTATGAAAATAAAGTAAGGATTTTAGCTTCTTGTAGGGTCCACATCTTTCAGGACCGACTATTACAACCGATTGGACTTTTAAGAAAAGCTGCGTTATGTGACTTTTTGTCCGAAGACTTTTGTCTAACAGAAACAGAAAGAAACAAAATTGCAAGCTCCTATTTAACAAAAGAGGAAACAGATCAGCTTTCAAAAATTTCTAACATTTCAAGATATAATTTCTTTCCTCTTTTGTGCAATCTGTACTCAAGAAATAGGAAGGGGGATATAATTGAGTTTTTTGAAAATCCGACTCAAGCCATTAGAGACGAGTTAGACTTACTTTTTAAAGCCGATAATCAAAAGACCTATGGTACACTAATGCTGTTTATAGTCTATAATAATTACTTGGCGAAAAATCTTTTAAATGGGATATCCGGAATAAAACCAATTCTTGAAACAATAAATGATACCTTACATTTAAATTCTAATTTTTCAATCGAAGTTGTCAAATCTGAATTAGAAAATTTACAAAATTTTTATGTAAAAAATGATACAAATGCTTATAGTTTAATTCATGACAAAATATTTGACATTTTAGTGTGCTTCCAAGGCGAACACGATTTTGACATTCTGATTGATATTGCTCATACAGACGTTATACGTGATAGATTTCTTTTGACATCTTTGTCAGAAAATGACAGTGATAACTGTCATGACAAAGTTTTAATGATTCCAGTTGAAAAAGAAGAAACATATTTATGTCGTTTATTTAAAGATATTAAAGAAGGTTTTCTTGAAAAAGTGTTTCTAAACAAAAATTTAGCTTGCACTACTTTTCGTGAAAGGTTAATTGAAAAAATTAACACATTGTCGAATTTTAATGAATTACTTTATAATGCGTCGAGTGAAAAAATATACTTTCTGGTTTTATTTATGCTTCACAACGGATATTACGATACCGTCTTTGTTGATAACTGAGCATGTTGATTTGAATAAAATTTACAATATTGGTGAAACCCCACTTTTTGTAGCTGTCAATGAAGGATATAGTGAAATTGTAAATCTATTCTTAAACAACAATGTCAATCCTAATATTCCTTCTTGGTATACTTATAGACCAATACAAGAAACGCCACGCGGTGCACATAATTCTATTGCAAATGTCGGTAACACTTTCCAAAAAAAACATTTTTTATCAAAAAAACATAAATTATCCCGTACATCTTCTACAAGGGTAATTGACATTTCATTAGAGAAACGCAGTACTAAAATCAAGAAATATAAAATAACACCTCTGTATATAGCTACTTCGCATGGTTCGGTTGATATTGTTGAGATGCTTTTAAAACATCAAGCAGATCCTAATATAGAAAATATGTGTGATAACGAGACGCCACTTTATATAGCTACTGTTGGTGGTGATATTGAAATTGTAACTTTGCTATTGCAATTTAGAGCCTGTCCTAATTTTTACGATAAATTCAATAGAACACCTCTGTATATTGCCGCAGAAAAAGGTCACGATGACATTGTGAAAGTACTGTTAGAATATAACGGTGAGCCAAACACAAGGATCAACAGGTGCCTCAGTGGAGACATGAAAATACCACTACATATAGCTTCAAAGAATGGTCATGTTAATATTGTTACATTATTGCTACAATACAAAGCTGATCCTTGTATTAAAGACAGGTCTGGTAAAACGGCTTTATACTTAGCTTCAGCAGAACATCACACTGATATTGTGAAACTTTTATTAGAGGGCGGTGCGTATACTGAAAGTATATGTTGTATAGACAATAATTCACCAATCTCTATAGCGTCAGAGAAAGGATATGCTGACATTGTCAAATTACTTTTAAATAACAAGGCTGATCCTAATATAAGAGACGAGTGCTATAAAACATCCTTATACCTATCTTCAGCACGACATCACACTGATGTTGTGAAACTTTTGCTGGAGAACGGTGCTCATACTGAAACCATTTGCTCTGTGGACAATAACTCACCGATTTCTGTAGCGTCTCAAAACGGATATGCTGACATTGTCACGTTACTTTTAAAGTTCAACGCCGATCCTAATATTAGAGACAAGTATTACAGATCTGCTTTATACTTAGCTTCAGCAGGACATCACCCTGATGTTGTGAAAATTTTGCTTCAGTACGGGGCTAATCGTAATATTATTTGCTCTAAAGATAATAACTCGCCTATTTCTATAGCGTCTGAGAAAGGTTATGGTGATATCGTTAAGTTGTTAGAATATGTGTCGTTCTCACACTGATTTTTAAAACTTACAAACAGACAATTGGAATAAAGCATAGTAGAAATCTAATGAAGGGGGTATTTAAGAATTGAATGCTTCTTTTTGTAACTTCATTGTGGTGTAAAAGCGTCGACCGCAGTATATTTTGTATGAAGCGCTTTATTCTAAAGTGTGCACACGGTCAACACTTTTACAACAGTATCAAGTTACATGGAAGCATTCAATATTTATAATTACATTTTTAAGCTAGGATCAGTAAAAACACAATTTTTATCAAGTTTTTATTTAATTGACCTGTGTACTTTATTGTGAGACCTCTTATCATCATGAATGATAAATTTTATGGTTCAATCTCATTTATCCAACTTTTAAAAATTTTAGGTTGTAGAGGTAAAAAAAAAGTTGGATAGATGAGCTCAAAGGTAATCAAGAACAAAGGGTTTTTCAATTAGAGTTTTGGTTGAATGATTAAGGAATAACGCGAGATTGCAGTGTATCCAATCAGAATAACGTGTTATAATGAAACATGTATCTAATGTAATTATTAACAGATATAAATTGTGTTGTAAAAATTCAGATTTTAAAAAGGAAATCAGATTTTATTTTATTTTTTATTGAGTTAACTTAAACCTTCCAATTTATATTTTATCGTGTGGTTTGGAACCATTAAAATGTTTAACCCCCTGCAAATGTTTGCACCTGTCCTAAATCAGGAATCTGATGTTCAGTTGTTGTCGTTTGTTTATGTAATTTATATGTGTTTCTCGTTTTTTCGGTTTTTATATAGATTAAACCGTCGATTTTCCCGTTTCATTGGTTTTACACTAGTAATTTTGGGGCTTTTTATAGTTTTTTGTTCGGTGTGAGCCAATGTTCCGTGTTGAAGGCCGTACGTTGACCTATTATGGTTTACTTTTATAAATTGTTATTTGGGTGGAGAGTTGTCTCATAGGCACTCACACCACATTTTCCTATATCTATTTTTATGTTTAATTTGTAGACAGAAAATGTTTTGTGAACCTTTGCTGCAAATGTATGTTTTAATAAGTAACACAAATTTATTAATGGTATGGTAATTCCAATGAAGTCATTAAGATATGTTGGAGAAAAAGGCTTAATGTTTTTTTTTGTTGATTTTCGTTCAATCATACATTCTTAATTCGTAAGTTTATTGTGTAAATGTATTATGATTAATTTTTCTTTTTCTAAAAAATAATAAAACTTTATAATTTTCGTTCAAGCATCTGTGAACATTTCATGTATAATGATGAATGGTTTTTATTACTAAATTATGTATATTAATAAAATCAATATATGTGATTAAAATTATTAAAACATATGTTTTATTGCTATACTCAATAAGACAAAGACATGGGAAAATAAATATACAAAAGATATCAAGGAGGCAATACAAAATGACGATACAACATAATTGTTGCTGAACATAAATTTTAAACAAAACTATGTGTACAACGGCCTTTGTGGGTCAAATATATGAATTATGACTTATTCATAAATATTTCAGTCTCGAGCATTACTTAAAATGTATTTTTTTGTCGAAATTCGCATCTTGTACAGTAAAATTGATAATTTATAATAATAAATATGACATGGCAATTATGTCTCAAAGAATTGGCAATGGCCCTGTTCTAAAATTTTGTATATAAGAAAAACCTGCGTCTTCTAATGAGAAGATTCAAAACGAGTCTTATACCGGCGTCAGACATCAGCGAATAGCTCAGACGTACGCCGGGCGTGTTAAAAATCATGAACGTTGCCAATACGCTAGTAATTTTAGATGCATTCAACCTGTCAATCATATCTGTCACGTGTGCACAGGAAGCGTACCTAAGCATTTATCGGGCGTTTAAAAAACGTATGTTGGCGTATGCCTGGCATTTGTTTGACGTAGATGGAATGCATGCTACGAAGGAAAAACAGTTCTTGAACGTATCTGAGACGTCTTGGACGTTCTATTATGGGGTGTATGTACAAACACCCGCATACATTTAAGTTAAAGTCGATTTCTTCAGTACGTTTGGTGCACGCCGGTCTATTAGTCGATGTGTGAAGCCGGTATTAACAACATTAAGGCAAATAACTTATATCCTAGCGTCAGTAGACTTTTTTTTTAAATCTTTGAGTTATACCATCAAAGCACAGACAATTATTGATATCAAAAGAACGGGAAGTTACAAATGTTAAACAGTCGAAACTCAAGTCTCTGACAAGATTTGATGAACTGGGGGTTTTATCAGTTTATTGATTTATCAGATCGGCATCGTTATTACTGTAGTCAGATTAATGAATACTTTATTTTCAAGAAGCATATACATGCTATGGCAAACGAAAATGTATACAATATATGACAAACAAAAGACAGCAGAGAACAGAGGTTACAGAGTATACAATAATAATATGACAATATACGTGATCTAATTTTCCAAGCTGCATTTAAATAATTGCATAGTTTTACTGTCAAAGATTTAGAATTAATTATCTACCTTGTGCCGATTTGGACAAGAACAGTAGAATAAACATAAGGTTCTTTACGTTGGACATGATGAAACAAAATGATATTCGTCCTCCAAAACATTCATATTTATAGATTATTTATGTTTTGTTAAACGAGATGCATTTTCTCACTCTCATCTCATCGAAGGGCGAACAAAACATAAATAATCTATTTATCGCTATTATTTGTATTTTCGAATATCATTTAATTTAAATTTCAGTTAAAAAAAGTATCTTCTACGATGATAATGCATTTTCTTTTGTGGTACTATTTTTTAGGCGTAGGCTTATTTGATATAAATATGTAGTCGCTCAGGTAGTTCATTCATTTGAAAAAAGATGTCTCATCCGACCATCCGGCGTGTTCAAATATGGCTAGGACCATTTTCACTGTTGATAAGCTGTAATTTGGTGTTTCTACGTTTCAAAATGAAGTGAACGGTTGACTATAGAATGTATTTTCAAAGCAGACGAAGAAATAATCATGCATGAAGAAATGTACATGCAGACAGACCTACGATGATTTGTTTGAAGTAGACTTATGTTAAAAAAAAAGGACATTTTTTATCTGTTAAAAACATGATTTGATTACATTTATTAACTTCCAATAAATTATTAAAGGCGAAATTCACGGTAAAATATTAAAACGAGAAATCATCTTTGACATTTCAGCGCAGTCATCCGATAACATGTTTTTGTATAGTTCCGGCTAATCTGTTTGGCCGACACTCTAGCGAATGAATTAGATTAATACGCTGTTGATAAGGACCTTAGAAACTAGCGATAATTTTCATTCTCACTCTACACGAGTGATATGAAAATTATCACAAAAAAACATCAAAGGCAAAATACAGATAATAGCGATAATGCAACATATACAATTTATATTTTCTCTTTGAGTAATTAGATTGCGACCAACTTCAACATTTAATCTAAGTGTGCCGCTACGCAATTTTGTTAATATAGATACATTACTATGAAAATCTAAGTATATGGGTCGATGCCCCTGCTGGTGGACGTTTCGTCCCCGAGGGTATCACCAGCCTAGTAGTCAACATTTTGGTATTTTTCAAAAACAACCTAAGGATTTTCTTATCCCAGGCATAGATTACCTTATCCGTATTTGGCACAAAGTTTTGGAATTTTGGATCCTCAATGCTCTTCAACTTTGTACTCGTTTGGCTTAAAATATTTTGATTTGAGCGTCACTAATGAGTCTTGTGTAGACGAAACGCGCGTCTGCCGTACTAAACTATAATTCTGGTACCTTTGATCAAAACCATACACTAAATTATATCGTTCATAAATACAAAGTTTGTTACATTCTTCTCAAGCTGAAGATTACACTGACATATTATAACAGACTACTTGACCGTTATGTTAATTAATCTAAGACTTGATTACAAAAGGAACGGTTTGATACGTCACCTGACTTTAAATGTAATCTTCACGTTGGACAGATTCATGCTGTGATGTTCACTTAGCAGATCGTCTATATATCCAAGAAGGTACGGGTGCTATTTCATTGCCATATCTTAGGCACTGATCTTGGGTCATAAAAATGAAAGTCAATCAACATATAGGCCATATTGTATTATAAAGCCTCACCAGGCAACAGTTAGACACAATTAATATACACTTGATAATCATAATCATGTTCTGGCAGCTAGGTACCATACACAAATATGTGTTCAAAATGCTAGCCCTGATATATACATTGGTGTATTAAATTTACATAAAGTGTATTGTGCTTAATTCAAATGCATCAGATCTTGACAATTTTTGAAAGGAGGGGATCTGGGTCTAAAGAGTACTATCACTATCAAGTCCTGCAACTACGATAGGCTAGCAAAAAGCAGTCAAAAATTTACATACACCCTTTGGTTTGTTTATTTATTTTATTTTACTTCTCTATTTTTCAGTACATACAAAACATCCACTTATCAGTTTTGCAAAACTCACATACACAAAGTTTGGCTTATTTCGGTTTATTCAAAATATTTGGCATATAAATTCACATACACAGTTTGGCATATAAAAAGTATAAGCTCTTCACTTGGCTGCTGGTGTACCAGGACAACGTTGCTGCCGTTCACTGCTGTTTGCTTGGCCTAGCGTTCCTCCTATTCCTACTTCTGGTGGCACCGTGTTTATAATTTAATTATCTATTTATTTATTAAATGTGTTATTCAAACAAAATTATTTTTGTGTTATTTTTTTTATATTTATTTTTATATTCTTTTCTTTTGTTTATTAATTTACTTAATTTTTTATTCATTTCTGTATTCAAATTTTTGCTCTTTTAAATTTTTATTAAATTTTATTCATCATTCTAAATTATGTTAATTACCACATAATTGAAAAAAAAAATTTAAGCCCAAAAAGACGCAAGCCATGGCCGACCGTGCAAGGGCTGTATAGCCAGTCAAGGTCGTTAAAAAATTCCATTTGTTTGTACCATATGACTTTGCCCCCAGTTCATCCAAATCTCGCATATTCTCGAATGCATTTTAATTAAACGCTTGAACCACTCAGAATTCTAGGTCGCGAACAAGCTCTACCCTTTCTCGAGTATTAACCACGAAACATTTTTTTTTATGTGTGTAGGCATGGTTTTTGAAAAATGTCTTTAGAAAAAGGAAATATTTAAGAAGGGAGTTGAAAACTACGTAGAAAATTTATTTTGACATTTTTTGGTTTAAAACTACGGAGAAAAACTATTCCGACATTTTTTTTCAATAATCTTGTTCCTGTAGTCTATTTGCAAAAACAAATGGTTGGTGCAAAACATGAACACACTTGTTGTTAAATATATATAAAGGCAATAGTAGATTACAACCGCTGTTCAAAACTCATAAATCCATGGACAAAAAACAAAATCGGGGTAACAAACTAAAACGGAGGGAAACGCATTAAATATAAAAAGAGAATAACGACGCAACATTTAAGGGGGCTCGCGGGTCTAAATGATTATTTTTATTTAATATAGGATTTCGCTATATTTTTCTATAAATGAACATTATCTTATTCTTAATAGAAAAATGAAATAAAAAAATGGGGTCACCGTGCATTTACGCTCACAATTTACCTTTTACAGAAGCATACATTTTTGTTGATGTCCTTTTTTTCTGTTGAACTAATAGGAGAAATAGCGGTAATATCGAAATAAAAAAGAATTAAATTACAGAAATCGCTTAAATTTTACAATTATATAGTTTATGTACAGCTCATTCGAAAAAATCAATAACAAATATAGGTCACCGATGAGTTAAAAAAGATATTTCAATTTTAATGCCAAAAATTGGCATTTTTGCACCAGAGGGAGATAGTTTAGAACTTTTTCAATGATATCGACTTTTAAAAGTCACCTGGGGTCAACACGAATTGATTTTTTGGAATGATTTTTGTACCATATGATAAAGTAACAACTACTAAAGGTAATTAATAAAATTTGTAATGTAAAATAAAAGTGGTTTTTTTTCTGAAAATTTTATACCCGCGAGCCTCCTTAAGAATTGAATGCTTCAGTTTGTAACTTCATTGGGGTGTAAAAGTGTTGACCGAAGTACATTTTGTATGAAGCGCGGAAGCGCTTCATTCTAAAAATGTGCGCACGGTCAACTCTTTTAAAACCATATGAAGTTACAAAAAGAAGCATTCAATACTTATAATAACATTTTTTTAGCTATGATAATGAAAACACGTATTTTATAAATAAAGGCAACAGTAGAATACCGCTGTTCAAAACTCATAAATCCATGGACAAAAAACAAAATCGGGGTAACAAACTAAAACCGAGGGAAACGCAATAAATATAAGAGGCGAACAACGACACAACACTGAAATGTAACACACACAAAAACGGACCAAGCATCAGACAAAATCCCACGAGAATAACAAATATAACACCAAAACCAAATACATGAATTTGGGATAGACAAGTACCGTGCCACGTCTTATTTATAAATAATAATTGTTTTATTTAATTCACCTGTGCACTTTAATGTGGGACCACGTGTTATCATGAACGAAACGTTTTATTGAGTAATGCAATTTCTTAAGGAATAAAACGTGATATGCAATTAGCCAATCAGAATAAATTATTATAATGAATCACACACATAATGTAATCATTAAAATGTAACACACATAGAAACGGACTAAGCATTAGACAAAAATCCTCTGAGACTAACAAATAAATTTGTAATTGCATCACAGATATAACAGTGTAAAATGTAGAAAATACTATTAATACTCGGTATTGAACTACCTGTTCCTAGTAAGACATATTATCCTTATTGTCTTTAGTATATCGTACCGTTTTTTTGCCTTGGAGACTTTTTGGCATATTGCGACAAATCTGGACTGATAATTGTTAGTATAATATTCAACGTATTATTTATTGTATATTACATGTATTTATTTGAATATTGCCGGGTGTTCAACTTCTCGGGTGTGCACAAACACTGATAAATGCATTTACTTTCATACTCATGATTTAAACTATTTGTACTTTGCAAGCAATAAGGGCCAGTTTTATATGTATATCTTGATAATGTTTACCTATGAAATACTTTGATTATCCCGTCATATAGTGATTTATTTTGACAAATATCGTCGTGAGATTCAATTTGTTTACGTCTGCCATGACACCGTTTTGTACTTTCACTTTGCGATCTCATATTATTATTTGTTTAAGTTAACACTTTATCAATGCAGATAAATTGCGTGTTTATTATGTTTGTGCCTCCCTTTTCATTATAATATTGTCTTTATTTATGATAGAACAGGGTTTTCATTGATCTCATTTAAGCATTATATTTAGTGCGTAAGGTTATGTAAATTACACCCAAGTTCATACGCCGTATCGAGAAAGGAATTTACTGTCCGTTTGAAAATAGCATTATGTAGAAATGTCCTTTTAGTTTCATACGCTTTTAAACATAATTCTGACAAGAAGAACAAAGTTAGGACAACTTAATAATGTTTCTTTACTATGTCTTTCTAAACGTTACAAGCCAAAATACATAAGAGACGTTGCTTTTGATTGGACGATTAGTTGTTTACTCTAACGTCATAGTAAGTGTCAAAAGACATAAAAGAGCCTGTAGACCACTGTGCTGTAGACAAACATGGCATTCTGAATCAAGCCTTTGAGCTGTCAACTACCTTTTATATTGACCACCCGATTGATTGTTTATCTGTTGAATGATGACTGTGTATTTCATGTTTATATTTATATATTGAAAGAAGAAGTCAAAATATGACTGAAATAAATACTAATGTTATGTATTACAAATCTGTTTCACTGCACTGCCGTTGATTCCACTCCTCCTGAATGATGGTTATAAACAGCCTTATATAGATATAGGAAGATGTGGTGTGAGTGCCAAAACCCTAGGTTTGTTACAATATTATAATAAATGCCTTAAACTTTTATAACCCCTTTCATATCTATAAATTGTCAAGACACGGTGGCATATAGTAATTTGAACCCCTACGGTATTTTAAACCCCCTGTGGTATATTGAACCTCCTGTTTCAAAAAAAAATAGTATTGCACATTATCTGGTTGGCAATTTGTTGGCTATCATATTTTCATTAGAGGTTTTTAGTAGGGAACTCAATATACCACAACGGGTAAAAATACCATGGCTAAGAAAAATTTTCAAAATATCTTTTCAAGCATGTTAAATACATACATACTACTTATTGGAGCATTATTATTACTATATAAAGAAGTCAAAACAGCTTGCATTTTTTTTAAATAAGAGGTCTATAGTCAGGGGGTCAATATACCGCAAGGGGGGTCAAAATACCATGGCTAAGTAATATCGTAGAGTGGTTGTATCGGATGTCACTATGATATTTGGTATACGATATCCAACAGTTTGTAAAATTTTGAAACTGGTTCTATTTAACCAAACAATCTGCCTTGTAAGAGTGATATTCACAAACAATGTTTTACTTTAGATCGCTTCTTTTTCGAAACCGAAACAAACCTACAAAACTATGTTGTCATTTTCTTTTATTACATTGTCACGATATCGAAATTAATATTGAGTTATTTCTCTTTATGTATTTGATATATAAGTGAATTGTTATTGTAACAGTTAAACCCTTAGGCTAATGGATAGAAAATTAATAGTCTTTTGATATTAGGCCCTTGGTCAATATAAGAGAAAATGAAGTTCAAAGGTCAAAGTCATGTTCTACTTTTGCTATATATTCACTGATACTCCTCCTTAAATATTAAATGGGACTTTACTCTCTTGCAAAGTGTATAACAAATGTTTGCTATTCTAACTTATTTATCAAACACAGTGGAGACGAAGGGTCTTTTGATTTCAGTCCTTTGCTTATGACATAAAAAAAGACACCAAGGTCAAAGATCAATTTGACATTCTAGATGTTAACCTTTAATAAACAAAAAAAAAATTATAGAGCAATTGGGTATTTTGTAAATAAACTCATCATAGATACCAGGACTGAATTTAGCATATATGCCAGACGAGCGTTTCGTCTAAAAAAGACTCTCCAGTGACGCTCGAATCCAAAAAAGTTAAAAAGTCCAAGATTGTCTCATCCCAGGCATAGATTACCTTAGCCGTATTTGGCACACCTTTTTGAATTTAGGATTCTCAATGCTCTTCAACTTTGTACTTGTTTGGCTTTAAAATATTATGATATGAGCGTCACTGATGAGTCTTATGTAGACGAAATGCGCGTCTGGCGTACTAAATTATAATCCTGGTACCTTTGATAACTATTTACACCAATGGGTCGACGCCACTGCTGGTGGACGTTTCGTCCCCGAGGGTATCACTAGCCCAATAGTCAACACTTTGGTGTTGACATGAATATCAATAATGTGGTAATTTTTATAAATTTCCTATTTACAAAACTTTTCTAAAAACTAAGGATTTTCTTATCACAGGCATAGATTAACTTAGCCGTTTTTGGCACAACTTTTTGGAATTTTGGATCCTCAATGCTCTTCAACTTTGTACTTGTTTGACTTTATAAATATTATGATATGAGTGTCACTGATGAGTCTTTTGTAGACGAAACGCGCGTCTGGCGTACTAAATTATAATCCTGGTACCTTTGATAACTGGGAGACATTTACATTGAACGGCCGTTTGGAAGTGACCCTTGATGAGTCGGAAGTAGTATTTTTTAGTACTTATTACATGTTAAAGTACGTAGAAAATTTTACCAAACACCATATGTTTTAGAACAATCTTAATGTAACCTATCATTTGACAAACGGAAGTAGCATAGATGCCTATCTTCCTCATTTCAATGCTTTTGGTCTTACCATTAGTTTTAGGAACGAGCTATATATGTGTTCTTGTGAAGTATGTTAAATCAACTAAATACTCATATGGTCCGGTCTGCTAATCATTAAACAAAAATATTTTGTCATACTCATGTGTTCCGACTACAACTATACGCATATGGTCGTACCATATGAGTATACGCATATGTTAATAAACCATACGCATAAGGTCCAAATACTCGAATGGTTTAGATCATACATATAAAGACAGGAGCGTACAAGTGAGTATTTTCTATATCTTGGTAATCAACTTGTGTTGTATCATACTATTATCTTACGTGGAATGCAAGTGCGATGTCTTTACAAAACCTTTGAACTAAAACGGCACCTAATTTTCAGTTTAAAAATAATCTATATATAAACATGCACTGGGATTTAAATATAAACATATACACCTTGTCTTTCATTGTTAAATAGAATATGTTTACAATTTGGAACCCGGATTTATAGAGATAACGATGATCGATCTTTTAATTGTCAGCAGGGAATATTAATACTCTTCTAACATTAAACAGTTAACACGCTTATGATGTATATCTGGTATATGAGAGACATAAATTAAAAAGAATAAAAAAACATTTGTTTATCCTGATTATCTTCCCCTGATGAGATATTTTGTGACAATGTCCACATTATATCACAATGTAATCGATTACGCTTTGTAAATGATGTTGTTGAAAAGAACATTTAATAATATTAACGTAGAACATCAATAGATAATTAGAATGACAAAATGGGAAAAGTAAATCACTTTTCAAGAGTCTGGCTTAATGGGTCATATTTATTGTTTTTGCAATATCCACGTGCAATGTGTACAAGTACTGGATATATATTGTTGTTATCTAGAGAAAAAAAAAGGAAGTGTGTCCAGAAGATCAGACAAAAAAATGGTATCAAAAGATTAACCAAATTATACAACACTCAATTATTATACATATGTATATAGAATAGAAAAGAATAGATTTTTTTCACTTCCCAAATTACAGGGCCTATAAATAGCACAATATCTAATACAATTGATTTACATAATTGGTAACAACATCTATCTTTAAAAAGACGACCCTGTATCTTGTCAAAATCTTCAAAATTTAGGTACTGTTGAATTATAATTGTCTTCTCATACTCTACTTCGTTGGTCAGTATATATTCAGTATTCTACTTCGACAAAGATATCTCCCATTACACCCCTTATTTTTTTCTATAATGAAAATAGAAGCCAGTGACGAGATGACGCGCTGTCAATTTAGTTTTCGAAAATCTTTAAATTTATCCATTTGTCATTATCACAATCCTTATATAGCAACTGGATTTTAAAAGACAATTTATCTATCAGCTAAAAGGCATCATTTCATGTACTTTAAGGTCCACTTGTCCACTTTTTAATGATATTATGTCAACCTGTAGTCTAAACATATAACTATAATAGAAACTGAAGCGAGATGATATATCAAATAGAGTAATCTTTTGCTTTATAAGTTTTCAAAACAGTCAATTTTAACACGTCTGAACGTAAAAACGTGTACTTAAATTTCACATTTCAATAATATTATTGACTATTTACGTATTATTTTTTTCTGATAAAAAAAAAAAACGGGGCCAGAGTTGCAAATTTATGTTGTAAAGCATCAATTTTTATCTTTCTGTGCAGTTTTTCGACGGAATTTATGGATACGCACAAACAGAGATTCACTTAGAATTGAATGCTTCTTTTTGTAACTTTATTAGGGTGAAAAAGCGTTGACCGATGTAATATGTATTTGCAACTACTAGTACCATAAACGACACTTTTGTGAAAAAAGGCAGGACAGCAGTTTTGATTTCCAAAAAAAAAAAAGGCAGAATGAGAAATTTGCTAACACGAATATAATAGAATAAAGATGCAAAACATCCTAAATTATAAAGGACATCTTCATAATTTTTTTAAAGCCTATCGAAACTGAAGTAAAACAATTCAAGTATAACGTGATGGTACCCAAATTGCACCTATTTTGACAGCTTTTTCATCTACGTTTTTTTATGATCGAGACAACAGTCTCCATTCTTTATATTTATACAGATTTAATTTTGAATCCATATTGAATCAAAAGAAACACTGGTTTGAAGCGACCTCCGAACGACCTAGGATTCCGTAGTGAAGAGTACCCAAATTGCATGCATGCTTAAATTCAAATTCTTAAAATATGAATAACAGATGTTTTGTTCCATTTCTTCAAATATTTAGAACAATTTGACATTAGTCCATGTTTACTATTTATTGTATAAGGAATGAATGCTTGTAAAATATCTAATTTACTCATTTTTAAATCATAACTTTTTGAGAACGTCGCATGAGTACGTTTCCGTATATTTACTTGAGTAAAAGCTTCATTTGTTGTTTAAATTACTGTAAACGTTTCGTGTATATTTAGATATATAAAGCTATGTTTAAAGACGTGTATAATGTCGAATCATAAAAATACAAAGTGTTTAGTCTCAAAGAAAACTTGTAACAACCCCCACAGAGCATCGTCTTGATATGTTGACCCCCTCTGTATTAGATGAAAGCTTCTAATTTTTGAGGGACGTTAGCCCCGAAGATCATAGACGGAAGAAGGCGATTACATCTCATTCTGATTTGCAAAAATATAATAAAAATTAAAAACAACACGTTTAATAATTTTTTGCTTCCGAAGCACTTTTCTGGATTTACCTTCAACAGGAACGCTCAAAGTCAAACATTCGAAAACCGAAGATGTATAAGTACCGATAGTTATCAAAGGTACCAGGATTATAATTATGTACACCAGACGCGCGTTTCGTCTACATAAGACTCATCAGTGACGTTCATATCAAAATATGTATACAGCTAAACAAGTACAAAGTTGAAGAGCATTGAGGATCCAAAATTCAAAAAAGTTGTATCAAATAGGGCTAAGGTAATCTATGCCTGGGATAAGAAAATCCTTAGTTTTACGAAAAATCCAAAGTTTTGTAAACAGGAAAATTATAAAAATGACCACATTATTGATATGCATGTCAACACCGAAGTGTTGACTACTGGGCTGATGATACCCTCGGGGGACGAAACGTCCACCAGCAGTGGCATCGAAACAGTGGTTTAAATAGTTATCAAAGGTACCAGCATAATAATTTAGTACGCCAGACGCGCGTTTCGTCTTTATAAGACTCACTAATGACGCTCATATCAAAATATGTATAAAGCCAAACAAGTACAAAGTGGTAGAGCATTGAGGATCCAAAATTCCTAAAAGTTGTGTCAAATACGGCTAAGGTAATCTATGCCTTGAATGAGAAAATCCTTAGTTTTTCGAAAAATCCAAAGTTTTCTAAACAGGAAATTTATAAAAATGACCACATTATTGATATTCATATCAACACCGAAGTGTTGACTACTGGCGTGGTAATACCCTCGGGGACGAAACGTCCACCAGCAGTGGCATCGACCCAGTGGTGTAAGTAGTTATCAAAAGTACCAGGATTATAATTTAGTACGCCAGACGCGCGTTTCGTCTACATAAGACTCATCAGTGACGCTCATATCAAAATATGTATAAAGCCATACAAGTACAAAGTGAAAGAGCATTGAGGATTCAAAATTCAAAAAAGTTGTGTCAAATACGGCTAAGGTAATCTATGCCTGGAATAAGAACAAGTCATCCTTAGTTTTTACCGAAACCGTTGTAGTATAGAGCTATATGTCAA
This sequence comes from Mytilus edulis, assembly GCA_019925275.1. Classification (NCBI taxonomy): domain Eukaryota; kingdom Metazoa; phylum Mollusca; class Bivalvia; order Mytilida; family Mytilidae; genus Mytilus; species Mytilus edulis. The sequence continues at coordinate 101,012,318 of CM034350.1, read as the reverse complement.
AAATAACTTAAATAAAATGCCAAATTCATCTAAAGTCAACTTTGCCTGAGGGAGTTGAAACCTTAGTTTCTGAATAATTTATAAATTTATAAACGGACAATTTTAGTTAAGTTTGTTAAATGATGTCAGTACCGAAATACCGACTATTGAGCTAATGATACCCTCGGGGACTGATAGTCAACCAGCAGAGGTATCGACCCTGTGATGCAAACAATTGATAATAATAAGTTATCATTTGATCTTTTCTCTTTTTCTAAAAAGAGCAATAAAGTTTTGAATAAATCGGAAAAGTGTCGTTATCTATATTTCCCAGATTGCAATAGCTCTTTCAGAAGATGTTTTGTAGTTGGAATGAAATATAAATTGCGTCTATTTTTCTGTCATCAAATTAAAACCTTGTCCATAAAGCTTCTGTTTGAGTGGTGTTCTGAGTGCCATATCTTATCTTTCAATGCCTGATGGATATTGCTTGACTGTAAGACGTGTGTCGTATCCTGCTTTGCTTCTCCTAAAGGACACACTGGAGATGGAACAACTTCCAGACTGTGTGTAGATATTTTTTGAGTCTGTTGTGTCCTGTCCTCAGTCTAAATATGGTGGTTTGTTCAGATCTTGTTAGCTGATGGTAACTGTCTTGTTGCTGAGGAGTGTTGAACAGAAATTTGATGATAGTCTTCATTTCTGTGATTTTCTTCCTGTTTTTTTTTTGTACTTTGCTAATTTATCGGATTGTTCAGTAATAATTCCCAAACTCCACAGTGTTAAGGGATCTACTTAAGAACTGTTGTCAGACTTTTGATGTTGTATAAAGCTTGTTGGAGTTGAGGTAGCTTGTCGTTCTTTAAAGCTTGTAGCACGGGGAGGGTATCAATCAGGAATACTACTTGAGTTGTGTTGTCGATTTTGTTTTTGATGGAGTGTGCAGCAAGAGTAAGTGTTTCTTATTCAGCTTCGTAGTTTGAACAATGTAGGCCTGTTAGTATTGCCTCTTATTGTTTGTCTCCGTTAGGGTACTTAATGTTTACTAGAACACATCCACGAAATCGCGTGCATTCAGAGCGTAGTTTAAAGTATGTAAAGTGTTGTTGGTAAAATATTGAATGACTGGAGAATTTCCGCAAAAGTATCATAAGTCATAGGTTATTGGGGACAGGACATTTTTTTTATCCCTCCTCCTTTATTTCCGAAATACCCATTTTTTGGTGTTCTATATTTTCAATATGAACATACATTTAGTATGTTATGCACATTTAAGTAAGGAGTCTGTAATTCTGTGGTTGCGTTGTTTATGTGTTACATATTTGTTTTTCGTTAATTTTTTGTACATAAATTAGGCTGCTAGTTTTCTCGTTTTAATTGTTTTACATTGTCATTTCGGGGCCTTTTAAAGCTGAGTATGCGGTATGGGCTTTGCTCGTTGTTGAAGTCCGTACGGTGACCTATAGTTGTTAATTTCTGTGTCATTTCGGTCTCTTGTAGAGAGTTGTCTCAACATGGCAATCATACCACATCTTCTTCTTTTTCTTGTAATCAATGAATTATGTAAAAGATTTAATGACTGGAGAATTTCAGAAAAAGTATCAAAAATTCACATGAATAATTTAACACTTATTTGTATATTATGAACATTCATTACTATATAAATAAAGTGTTGTTGCTTTCAATTTTAAGTTTACAAATCGATCCATGGTGGTCATTGATATAGTACTATACACAACCTCTCTATTTAATAAACTCTGTGACCGCCGTGGAAAGTAAACTTGAAAATGATAGCAGATAGAATTTTGAAAATACACTTTATTCGTGTATATGTATGTTCAAAGTCTACAGAAAAAACGCAAATCGGAAGTCTTATCTGACTTAAAATTTCATCCAATTACGGGATAATATCCAGATGCCTTTTTTCTTGATTTCTCCCAAAATAACTAAATCTGAATACTCATATAATTGGATGACAAATGCGACTATGCACTGTACCTATAGGACACATAGGCGTGTTGATTAATTTATTGTGGAAAGAAGAGAAGCGACACACAAAATGAGGTCTTCTCGTTTAATAGAATGGATACCAGCCTCTCCTTTTCTTATGTCTTTTGTGGTTGACCCATCTGTATATACTCTTACCCAGGTTTCGGAATGTTACTCTTCATCAAACATACTCATGGTAAGTGTTTTCTTAACATTGCTAGTCTTATCTTCTTTGTGTGTAATGAGCGAAACTCAGGTTGGATGGTGACATTTCCAAATTTATCTTCACACGGTTGTTTTTCATTGTGAAAGCAATGGGTTCGATATATTTAGGTAGAGCTTCCTGGTGTTAATTTTGTAAGACTCTTGTATCTAATGTAAATCTGGGTGTTTGGGTTTGCCTGAGGAGAGTTGTTTCAGTCCGGTATTCATTGGGTAGTCTTGTGAACACTAAAATATATCCTCCATAATTTTTATTGGTGCGTGGTAATTTCATAGCACCTGTGATAATACGTAGTGCCTGATTCTGAACTCTATCCAAGATTTGATGACGAGACCTGGCTGCCGTCGTCAATGAGCTAGATCCGTATTCAAGATGTGGTCGTACATTTCCTTGGTGAAAGATTTTAAGATATTTTTATATGCACCCCATTTTGTTCCTGCAAGTTTCCTCATGATGTTCTATTTTCTCATAATCTTAGCTTCAGCTGATGTTATATGTTGCTTCCACGTCCACGTTTGTTGGTCTTCCGTTTAAAGTAGAGTATCATCCAAATCAGTTGATGGTAACACACTACTGTTTAGTCCATGTCACTATCACATCTAAAGCTGTTTGTATTCTGTATTTAGCTGTAGTTTCCTACTCTTCTGAGCACCAGAGAACAAGATCGTTAGCATAATGTTCTGATTGTACCCTTTTGGTAGCTCTAATACTAGATCGTTCATAAAGAGTATGAATAAAGTTGGTGGTATTACTCCCATTTGTGAGACCTCTTGTTTTTAGAGTACTTTCTGTCCACATTTTCCATCTACCAGCACTCTGGATCTTCTATTGTAACAGTAAAATTTGGTCAATTTGTACATTCTTCTTCTTATGCCATATCTAAGCTTTTGAAAGGAGTCCATCTTTCAATACCTTATCAAATGCTCTTTGTAGATCTACGAAGACAGCCAATGTTACTTGCTTGGATTTGAAGGCATCTTCTACTACCTGCGATAAATGTGTAGTCTGGTCTTCTGTGCTTTTGTAATGTCTAAAACCGGCTTGTTCATACCCAAAGATGTTCTCTGATTATAATTACATGTCCATGCGCTTGTTATGCGCTCCGACAATTCACAACAGCTGCTTGTTAGACTGGATTTTTGACTTGTTCTATCCTTTCTTTAGTATATGGATCATTAATGCTTCCTTCCATCGTTGTGAGACTTCACCTTGTCTCAAGCTAATATTAAATAAAGCAAGCAAAGTATTTAGTGTTAAGTTTCCTATGTGTTGAAGCATCTCATTTGCGGTGTTATCTGGACCCAGATATTGTTCTTCTTTAGCTTTCTAATAAAATGTTTCATCTCAGAAATAGTGATGTCAGCTCTGCATAATCTCATGTGCTGGTGTTTTCTGTCTTTCTCTAATTTCTCCTCTTACTTCTTTTTTTACTTAAAGTCGGGATGTTGGTATTGCTTCCTGCTTCATAACCTTTTCAGCATTTTGACGCATTATTCCCTGTAGTTGTTCTTCTTTCAACTTCTTGAGATATCGTTTGGTCTTTACTTCCCTCATCATTTCCAGCATTTATCAAGTTCCACAGCTGCCCCCTAGCTGTTCACATACCTTTCTACTGATATGCTGATGTATATCATCAGTACAGAAAACTAGGTCTGGTGTAGTTGTTGTGTGCCAGCGGCGAGAACAGAAGGTTGGTTTATCAGTTGCGTCATTGACCAGAATAAGATGGTGGTCATCTTGCCAATCTTCTATGGTTTTTCCTCTCTTTTATTTTTGGAGTGTTATCCCCAACTATGAGATTGGTTGTTTAAATCTCCTACAATTAAAAAGTTACTGTCTAATATCTGTATGGTATCTAGGGAGAGTGTCTTACCATTTGGACAGCAGAAGTTGACAATGTTATATGCGCTTTGCCCAATGGAGATTTTGGTTTCAATTAAGATATTACCTGTCAATCTTTGGATCCTCAATGCTCTTCAACTTTCTATTTGTTTGGTTTTATGAATATTTTGATATGAGCGTCACTGATGAGTCTTGTGTAGGCGAAACGCGCGTCTGGTGTACTAAATTATAATCCTGGTACTTTTGATAATTATTTAAAGACCCTTATGTTACGAAACACTTATCCTACCTTCATCATGACAAATATGGTGTTGTCCCCGCGGATAAACCCCCAAAAACATCGTGTTTGTGTGTAAAATTCATTATATTAACTGCTTGATAAACGAATTAGGCATTGACAATTCACTTGGAAACCAAACATATACCCTCACGACATTTACCAAAGACGAAATCCTGGATAATCATAGGTCTGTTATATGTTCCTTTGTGATTTCAACCAAAGATGGTGAACTGGATCATCCATCACTGTATTGGATACCTAAATTGCATTAGTGTCCTTACAAATACGGTATATTGTTGGGTCTTCCAGGTGCTCCACGAAACCTCTTTCTAAATTATTAACATCCATTTTATCAGCAATCAAAGACGGGCTTCAAAGTTATTGTGAAACTGCCTATTCTAGAGGTGGCTTACTTCAAAATTCCAAAGATCTTTTAGAGTACATACAATCTAACTTTCTTTCATCTTGTAATAGTAAATACATTTGGCTATTCTACACTTTACACAAGTATTCCACATTCCAAACCAAAACACGAATTGAAAGAGTTGGTATTGCTTTGTTAAATAAAGAAAGAATGGCCAACGAAGATACAAGTATCTTTTTCTTAGGAAGGGTTAAATCCTACTTGTATCTTGTCTTAGGGAGAGATAAATCCTACTTTGTAAACGATCACTCTGATTCAAACAAAACATTCTCTGAAAATTATATTATCAAGATGCTTGATTTCTTGATTGACAACATATTTTTTTACGTTCGGAGGACGTGTTTTTCAACAGACTGTCGGTATTCCAATGGAAATAAATCGTGCCCTCTACTTGTCGACTTGTTTTTTAATTATTATGAGGCTGACGGCATACAGGAACTTCTAGGAAGAAAGATAAGAAAAAGTTAAATCACAAAAATACTGAACTTAGAGGAAAATCAATTCGGAAAGTCCATAACCACATGGCAAAATCAAATAATAAAACGTATCAAAAACGAATGGACAAGAACTGTCATATTCCTGACTTGGTACAGGCATACGCGATATCCTTTAACTCTACTTTCCGCTATATAGATGATATTGTTTCACAAAATAATTCAAAATTTGGTGACTATGTGGAACGCATCTATCCCATCGAACTAGAGATAAAGGATACTACAGATACAGTAAAGTCAGCATCATGTCTTGACTTACATTTAGAAATTGACAATGAGGGTCGATTGAAAACAAAACTGTACGACAAAAGAGACGATTTCAGTTTTCCAATTGTGAATTATTTATTTTTACATAGTAACATTCCAGCAGCACCTGCATACGGGGTATATATCTCCAAATTGATACGATATTCCCGTGCTTGCATTTCCTATCATGATTTTCTTGATTGAGGGTTACTGCTCACAAGGAAGCTATTAAACCAAGAGTTCCAAATGATGAAGTAGAAATCATCCCTTCGTAAATTTTACGGACGCCATCATGAGTTTGTTGACCGTTATGTAATAACCGTTTCACAAATGATATCGGATATGTTCCTTACGTCGTAACTACAATCCCCTTCCCTTTCCTGAATGCGACCTACCGAATTAGACTATTTACCGGATTTGTAATCACATAAGCAACACGATGGATGCCACATGTGGAGCAGGATCTGCTTACCTTTCCGGAGCACCTGAGATCACCCCCAGTTTTCGGTGGGATTTGTGTTGTGTATTTTTTATTTTTCTATGATGTGTTATGTGTACTGTTGTTTTTCTGTTTGTCTTTTCATTTTTAGCCATGACGTTGTCAGTTTGTTTTCGATTTATGAGTTTGACTGTCCCTCTGGTATCTTTCGTTCCTCTTTTTTAATCTCTCTGGCATTTATGTTGTTTCTTACTAGGGTCATAACACCTCCTTTTTTTCTTTTTTATGTCACTTCTTAAAACTTGGTAACCTCTGACTTTAAAAGGTTTTCCTTCTTGCAAGTGTGTTACTGCTCAATACAGTAGATGTTAACATTGTTTCAGTCATGTAGGAATAGTTATCAAAGGTACCAGGATTATAATTTAATACGCCAGACGCACGTTTGGTCTACCTAAGACTCATCAGTGACACTCAAATCACAATAGTTGTAAAGCTAATGAAGTACAAAGTTGAAGGGCATTGAGGACCCAAAATTCCTCTCTTTTGTTAGATCTGATATAAATATAGATCGATTTAGATCGATTCGCTTTAGATCAATCGTAGTTCAGTGTATAATGTTAATGACTGGTTGTTCTTCCAACTTTGGCTTGGTTTTTTGTTCTGCCTGAACTCTTCTCGTTCGTCCCCTGACTCCACAAGACGAAACAAAGGTACCTCCAGTAGCATGTTATGGACTCCCTCGAGACAAAGAACCCGGTACTGCACCTACCTGGTGTTCCTCACAGGGTTAGCACCAAATCGATTGGTTGTGATTTCAAGTGTCATAATGGCTGTTTGTGCGTATATCATGTATATGAACTTTGAACTATTTTCTTTTTTTCATGGTTTAATCTGGGAACAGTAAATTATCAATGATATATTTGTTTCTGGTTTAATTGAAAAAATCTTTCTTTTTTCTTTTTTCTTTTATTTTAATATTTTCTATTAATAATCACCTGTTACCTCAACCCTATGTTGCCCAGGGAAGCAACTAAAGCCCCCCCTGATTTTTACAGTCTCATTTGTCGGGGGATAAACAAATGAGAAAAAATCCCTCCTATTTTAAATAATCATGCAACATCTATCTTTGTACACATGTACATATAATATAATCTATGATCTATATCTCTATACCTCACACCAAGTATAATCATTTGAATACAGTATTCATTCTATCGGGGTTTTTTCATCTCTCAAAGAAGCTATCTGTATTATTTATAAACAGTTTAAATTTTATAGCCCGACAAAATCTTAACTTTTTTCTGATAAATGATAACGCTTTTATGTAGATACTTTTAAATAACTGTTTATAATGTACATAGATTCTATTTGAGTGACCAGGCCCCACAGAAAATCTACTATGAAATATCTATACCCTTACTTCCTCTTCATCTTTTATATATATATAGAGAGAGAGTATATGTAAATTATATTGAGGAAATAGCCTTACTAATGACGTAGGTAAGACACGTTATAATTACAATATGCCGTCTTTTATTTATAAACATAACTTTTGATACAGAGCACATGTAAACTAAGGAATTTCGCAGTAAAATTAATATTCTGGTATTAATCACAAGTCAATCTTAATAATATCTTTAACACTGAATACAAATTTCTAATCTCACTAACGTATTATTTACCAAAAACCAGGAAATTAGTTTTGTCACATAATTATTAAAATGGTTATTGCTAACACAACTTTGTAAACGAAATAAAAAAAAAAACATGTTCAGTGCATTTGAAAGGTTAATGCAACGTTTTTTCGGTGTGTTTCTTTAATTTTTAAAATGTAATAATAATTTTTTATTGATAGATTAATAATTTGACTATCTTTTGAAAAAGTTGGCATGCTCCCGGGCAATGAGTTATTTTCTAACATCATTTATGTTTACCCGCTTCCATGTATAAAGGAAGCAAATTTTAAAATCTTTGATTAAATGGAAAGATAGCAACTAGGTGACCTCTCGAAAAAAAGTTTTCAGAGCTTACTCTTAGAAGATGGTGGTTCTCCGAAGATGATGAATTCTGACCAAATTGCAATTTTTATTATCAAACCTTGCACTTTCGCAACTAAACTTGTTTTCAACTGTAAACAGCAGTTTGTCCAAAATTTCTGACAAGTTGAACAGTTTGGTTTAATAAAACAAATTGTAATTTGGTCAGAATTCTGAATTATCTGCAATCTGTTGAGAGCAACACTCATAGTCATGTCACAGTAACGTGTTTGTGAGTGTTCAGTCTTTTGTTTGTTGGGTTTGTGATTTTTCCGACGTAGTCGGTATAGTTTCGGTTTGTGCACTTTGAACTTAAGGTGGCTCACCCCAATAGTGATCCCCGGTAGATTTTTTTTATTTTCTCTTATTCTGTAGATTTTTTCATGCTGAATCCAAAAATGCAAAGAAAAACGGGGGTCACCAGGCTCGTTTTCCCCTTAAATTGAAGCGAAATGTGCGATTTTGACCCTATTTCCAAACATGTCCACCCTTACAACAATAACGGTTACGTCAAATTCAAAGACTTTTAAAACCAAGTCAGTATGATTTTTATGTGAAAAAACATTAGAATTTGAAATGTAAACCTTTTCCGTGGTTGTTTTTGACTTAAAAATCCTTTTATTTTCAGATTTATGTCTAAATTGTGCATTTTCTAATTTCAGTTTAAGGCAAAAAATATTGATTGAATCGATTTTTCGTAAAATTTCCCCGGTAGATTTTTTTAAAAACAGATATGTCAAAGCTATGAACTTTTCGAGCATATAAAAATAGGAAGATTGGGTGTCATTTTTTATGAGGCAACTCTAAACCAGAAACCAGTTTACATAGAAGATAACAATTATGTCCCCTACAATTACCAATAAAACCATATACCACAGAGTCAAACAAATGAAAGTCCCGGAAATTACTTTGTTTTTATTTATTGCACATAATGAATATTTAATTTGTTCATACTGAATGGTCACTGGCAAATATTTCAAACATAATACGGACGAGAACATATAGAAAAGTATCAATTATGAAAGTTATGCAAAGTAAGACGAGCTAGATATATGGACTGCCATAAGAAAATGAATGGACAACTATTTTTGGTGCATGTATAGGCAAAATTCCCCCTTTTGACCTTACGAGGCTTCGTATATATACATCCAGCTGTTTGAGCACCCAATATAAGAAAGGAATCATCTGTCAGATTAGTCATATTTCTATGTTAACCATACGATATGAAAATAAGCATATGTAGTATGATTGCCAATGAAACAACTATCCACCAAAGTTCAAATTTAAAATTCAATATTATAAATAAAAATCATCAGGTCCTTTTATCATCACGCATAGATTAGTTATACATTTCTTTGCCACGGTAAGATCAAAGACCATTAAATCCGTGTTCACAAACAAAATTGTCATTCACATTTTTTTGCCGCAATGACATCACTCCACTATTATTATTTTCATCATCAAGAACTTTCCTTATTAGCTTAACTTTTAAAAAGCATGTCAAAAATTAAGATAGAAGTTTAAATTTGCCCGGCTAATATAGCGTTCCTGTGAACTGGGCGGAGTTTTAAAATTACCATCCAAACTTTTCCTGAACCTAGTTATAGTATAAAAGATTTTTTTATATATAAAGTCTTTAGTAGTGTTTGTGACTGCCCGAAACGCTGCAGGTGTTCCTAGAAAACCCCCGACATGGTGAAACCAAAAATTTTGCGGTCCTCCGCAAAGCATGCAGTATTGGGGAATTATATCATAGGTCGGAATACTAGGTCAGTCCCGGTTACTTTTGACAGTGGTGGATCCAGGGGAGGGTTCCCGGGGGGGGGGGGGGTGTGAAGCCCCCTTTTTAGGACGATCATTGCTTTTGAATGGGAAATAATAGTTGGAACATCCCCCTTTTTGTACTGGATTGGGAACCCCCTTTTAAAATGGCTGGATCCGCCCTGATTGATCAATTTTCATATTCATGAAAAGTCGGAAAACAGCCAATTATTGAAGTGTCCTTTTATTTCTGCAGGAAAACAAATAATTATTTTTGTGAAATAAATTGCTGGATCCATTAGTCTATTATAATACTAACACTTGCTCTGATTCACTTAATGATGTTTCTTTTTTTTAAATTTGAACTCGGTTGACATATTGATAGATACAACAGAAAATTGCAAATCAACAAAATAACAATTAGCAAAATAAGTAATCATAAAATAGAAACTTTTTACATTGGCCCCGAGGTCTTAGATTATTGGACTGATTCTAGTGGTCAGGAAATCATGGAATTGTGATACGAGAAAGTTTATCAGATGATGTTCGTGCTCACTTATTGATAAGGCAATTAACAAATCTTTAAATGAAAATGTTAGGTGTGCCTTTCAAGTATTAAGTCTGTTAGAAAATTGGCATGTTCAAATAATCGGGAATTTAATCCTAAAAATAATTTGAAATAAAGATATTAAAGAGATTTATGACAGAAACAAACTGTTATAAAACGCCAAACGGACACATAGTGCAAACGAATGGGTCCTACTAAATTGCGCCCGGGAGCGCCCGGATGAAGAAAAAGCGTCCGGGGAAGAAAAAATAGCACCCAGGGAAAAGAAAAAGCGCCCGGGGAATATATAAAAAAATATTTGATTAGCATGAGACAACTTTGTGTCGATGAAATCAGTTATGAACATTGATTTTTTTAAATTTTTAGACACGTTATTTGCAAATTCAGTTAATAGACAATTGTAATAAAGCACAAAAACAAGTATGAATGATTCAATTTTAACAATAATATATGAATACTATTTCGAAAGACAGATAATACTGGATCACAGTTAATGCGGAAGATTTATAAAAGCATGTAAGACGTCAAAAGACATGTAAAAAAACCCGATATCAACATGTAAAAAAAAAACTTAATTTCAAGTCACTCACAGATTAGTATTAATTTAATCAAAATTAAAAGAGTTACACATAATAAATCAGCAAATAAAGCAGTATTATACATGTACCGTAGTTAAAACACGGGGATACAGAGCAGAGTTTGGTGTAAATTTAAAATTTGCATTAAAACCCTGATAATCATAGCAATTGGAACAGTTTTAGCTACATAAAAAGATATAATAAATCTGTATCAGTATCTAAATAAGAAAGTGTTCACCATGCAGTTGCGAAAATATTACACCTCCGACACTGATTATTTTTAAATAATATCAGATTATTACATGGCATTTTTCATATCGCATGTATTATCAGCCCTAGGTTCAATATCAGCCCAAGAGCCGCATGGCTCGAGGGCTGATATTGACCGAGGGCTGATAAAACATGCGATATGAAAAATGACATGTTATGATCTTTTTATCATATGCTTCAACAATGGAGAAAAATAGCAGATTCATATATAATTGATTCTTTTACGTTGTTCTAAAAATAGAACTTCAAAGAGTGAAAAGTTTACGGATGTCGGACCCCAAATATAGTACATTCGATATGAAATCTTTCTATCGTATACATTGTACCCAAACAGAAGAGAAAAATTTCTAAATATGTACAAACCGACAAAAATAATGAATACTGTTTCGAAAAGTCAATTGTTTAAAGTAATTTTCTAAATTGTGTTTGAAACTTTAAAAAAAACATTTATTTATAAAAAAAAAATATATTTTTTTTTGTTTTTTTTTTAATTTTTTTTACACAATATACTTTCCAGTATCCAAATAATTGTTTTGTACATTACTTTGTAATGTTTTCCACTGAAAACGAAGCATTGAGGTGTGTTTTCCGGAATTTGCCGAGTATCACCGGAATGCCATGCGATAACGTTACGGAAAGGCATGTGATAACAATCGAAGTATGTGATAAACTTTTCATATCAGCCCGCTAAGCACCAATTCGAAAAATATGGAATTTACGTTTAATTTAATGCTATTATCATACAGTAAGAATCATATGTTATTTAGTCTAAGTATATGATAACAAAATATACATTTTGATCGAGGACAATATCGTTCATGATTCTTCTATATACTCTTATTTATATTTAAAGAAAAAAAAAATGTTATTAAATTTTATTTTAATTTATAATTTTCTCCTCCTGGCGCTAATTTCCCTTCTCCGGGCGGTTTTTTTTACCCGGGCGCTCTCGGGCGCTTTTTAGTAGGACCGAAACGGATAGCTTGAAAAAGTACCCGCCCCGATGCCTTTAAAGCATACTATACGGTTTTTACCTGTGTTTGAAAGCTGTACGATGACATGCAGTTGTTTACATCGCTATCATTTGTTTTTAGGTAATCATTGCGTCATTGGCAAAACATTTTCAAAAATAAATCTCCAAGACATCATTTAATATTCAATCGGTATTTAGTGAATTCGAAATATGGTACAAACGGACCCAAGGAGCGACCGTGTAAGATGAGAATGCGTTTTTGGAGCGAAGCGGCACCGTTGATGTCATCCATGTGACTTTGTCAATATTTGTATATTCTTTTTTAAATTTATTTTAATATGATTAAATCATGTATACTTCTCTCCTTTTAGACATTTATGCGAAAAATGAAGAAAGCACTCTGAATTTCTGACCGTTCGTATTTCCTGTTTTGAAGAACGTTTCTCATCACTTGTTGACATCGTCAAGGGTGCTTTCATACACGCCCGCGTTCCAAGGTCGTCAAAGCTATTTTTGAGAAGACCCCTGAAAGCGACCGTTTCCAAGGCAATCGTCGTAAGAAACATGCGTTAAAATATGCGCATTGTTAAAGGGCCGAGCCACCTTAAGGACGCTTCACTATGGCAACAAACTACGCATGCTCGAAAATCCTTTCTGTGATTGGACAAAATGCTGTCATGGTGGGTGAATTGGTTGTGTTTGAAAAAACGTCTCGAAAATTATATCGTGTAAAAGCAAGTGAAAAACTCTAAATATTTGAACTAGATCTTACAAAGATTTATATTTTTATTAAAATAATTGTTTCTCCAATAGCTCTTTGCATCCATGACAGCTGTTTATTCGGGACAATTATATAATTATATAATTTTTAATGTAAACTTTGTTGTACGAACGTACATGACTTTTAGAACGCACCTACGCATGTGAGATTTCCGCTGGGTTTTGGTGAATGTAAACAGAAAGACACTACTTATACTACCAATAGTTTCTAGCTTTGTTAACCATGAATTAAGTTTAATGTAAACAGTAGAAAATGTATATTTGTTTATTTTTATTTGCACTAGATTTTTTGACAAATAAAAATTTTAGGTGTCATCACAATATTCTTATATATTAAATTGCCTTTCTAATATAACCAGACTTAGTAAAGAATTTCTTGTAGTTACATTCAGATGGAGATTTTTATTAAAGAAGTCCTGCATCATTAAGTCATTGTGCTTCTGAAGGTTATCGAAATGATAGTTTTAAACATATACTCAAATAGAAATACGTCGGATATCTTTTTTAAAGATAGTTCTTGTTTTTTTGTCTGCCTAATAATACCTAATCGTAACGACACAAAATGGAGTACGTATTAGTGTACATGACTACCCAATGAAATTCAAGCTTACAACACTATTTTAAAATGCTCTCAGTGAATTTCTGTGAAAACCAATTGGGAAATAATGTTTGTGTTAAAAGTGGTAATTATTTGTTTTAATACAATGTAATAAACACAACTTTTTACTGTGTTAATTGAAAAGTGGAAAAAACAACACGATTGCAGTTATTCAGGAGGTATTTCAAAGGTTAACAGGCCACAATGTCATGTTTAAAATTAAAGATAAAATTAAAAAAATATTGCATTGTTCAGGGAGGTATTTCGAATGTTAAAAGGTGATAATGTAATGGTACTATATCTGTCAGTATACCAACTCAATAATCCGTACATCGATACTTATAGGTTGCCTTTCTGTATATACATTTGTATAGACAATTCAACTTCACATAAGAACTCCTTTTACAACTTAAACTGTGACACTTTTACACGAATACAAATACGACTGACATTTAAAGACACTAAACAGTTATTGTCTTTATCCTGCAATTAATTTTGGATTTTATTTGTGTTTTGAAAGACACAAAAACACATGTTTTGCACTTATTTTCGATTTGAAATACCTCGAGGTACGTGTAGTAATACGATAAAGTAATCAGACATTCAGCTGAAGACGGGTTCGCAAAAAAAAAATCTCGAATGGTCAACATTATTACATCGCTCAAGGTGAATAATTTTCTATCTTAACATAACCACTAATTGCAACAGTAAAACAAATAAGTAACAAAACATTGTCCAATTTGAACCAGGGTGTACGCATGAAGAAATTGACGTTGTTTTTGTAACGCAATCATGCACATTCAAGTTTTGAAAATGATAGTTGTCATCGTAAAAAGACTGCTTTTCATGTGTGTATGTTATCAGAAAATTGGTGTGATTCCTTTTGCTCCAAAGAACTGTTTGAAAACAAACAGAACGTATAAAAATTCTGAGGTCACGCAGGTTCATATAATACTCAGTCCAGCAGTGGACGGAGCTTTAAAGCGATTTCTGTATACAGATACAGCATAGCGATATCTGTATAGCTGTATCTGTATAGTAGAACACTCAATTGCAGGATAAAATGTTTTAACAAACAATGTATTGACAAAGTAAACGCAAAACTTGATACGACTCGTAATTTCATGATTGTAGCCAAAAAATGCTTCTTTTTGTAATTTTATAGAGTTATAAACATGATAATTATTGTTATTTTAATGTTTTTGTTCTACGGCGATTCATACAAAATGTGCTCCGGCCAACGCTTTTACACTAAAATAAAATTATAAAAGAAGCTTTTAATTTCAAAATACATTTTGAAAAAAAACCCACATCAGACAAATTCTATGCCAAGTTATTGATAGTCTATACGACTCAAAATGTAACTAACTGTCTCTGTGGATTTCACAAGAAAAATCGCAGACACTTTTTTCTCTCGGGAAAGTTTAATTTACACGAACCTACCATAATCTTTTACGTATTTTACATATTATAAATGAGAAAAAGCTTCATTTGTAGAAATGTTATTAGTTGATCATTTACATTATAAGTAGCAAAAATAAATACATTACATTCGATTTTAATTTCACAATGATTATATTACTTCTGTAGGGTTATAAAAAATGGAAAACAACACGTTTAATAATTTATTGCGTCCGAAGCTCTTTCTGGATTTACCTTCATCAGGAACGCTCAAAGCCAAACATTTGAAATCCCAAGATAGATAAGAACCGAAAGTCGTTGAAGATCTATATGTCAAAAATACCTAAAATAAATAGCCAAATTCATCTAAAGCAAACTTTGCCTGAGGGAGTTGAACCTTAGTTTTATAATGATTTCAAAATTTATAAACGCACAATTTAGTAAAGATTGTTAAATCATGTCAGTACCGAATCACTGACTACTGAGCTGAGAATACCCTCGGGGACTGGTAGTCAACCAGCAGAGGTATCGACCCAGTGATGTAAAAAAGGGAAAACAACACGATTAATAATTTATTGCGTCCGAAGCGCTTTTCTGATTTTCGATGATAGTGCGAACTACGCATACAATATTTTTTTTTAAATGATATGATAATTATTGTTTCCTTTTTTCTCTGTAATGATCCGTTCATTTCAGTAAGGTATAATTAAAATGCCACGTTTATAGTTACTCATACCATGATTCACAATAAAGAATATGACTTTTTTTAAATAGTTTAAATTCAATTATAAATTCGAATCGGAAGTCCGCTCACTGCATTGGCACTGGTATAAAACTGATACATGTAACCGTAACTGGAATTACGACTATCCTAATACGGCGACGGTAGATATTGGTAAAATCTTGAAAGTCATTTTTCTAAAATGTTGCATGTTTTTGTCAATAGTTACTCAGCTGCAAGGTTTTTCTATACCATTACATCATATTTAAATCGTAACGGTGCACTGGAATACCAGTGATTGAGAATATTGTTTCAGGAATCCAGACTATCTATTTATGCTGGTTCTGCGTAAAGCAAACATCGATCAATCAATAGTACAAATGTTCACGACATAACTGCCTCATTTTGTAAAGACATATTATATAAAAAATCAAAATGAAGGAATCACAATTTTTAAAATTAAGTATTACATGAGATAAAATTGAGATTGGAAATAGGGAATGTGTCAAAGAGACAACAACCCGACCATAGAACAGACAACAGCAGAAGGTCACCAATAGGTCATAGATGTATGTTTCATTATAATACGTCATTCTGATTGGCTAACTGCAATCTCGCGTTATTCCTTAATCAACAACATTACACCATGAAATTTATCATTCTGACACGAGGTCCCACAATAAAGTGCACCTTCTAGTAATTAAAAAAAAAACTTGATAAAAATTGAGTTTTCATGATCCTAGCTAAAAATGTAATGATAAGTATTGAATGCTTTTTTTTGTAACTTCATAGGGTTGTAAAAGCGTCGACCGTGCGTACTTTTTTAAAATGAAACGCTTCTACAGAATTTACTTCGGGCAACGCTTTTACACCCAATGAAGTTACAAAAAGAAGCATTCAATTCTCAACTGGAACTAGTTGTGTGTATTTCCTAAATATATTAACACAACTATATTTTGTGCAATGTCAATTCATGGAACACTTTTTTCTCTAAGGAATGAAATATTAAAAGTTTGAAAAGTGTGTTCCAATTTTTAAAAAAAGCTATCAATACTGTCATAAAAGTATAAACTTTCTGTATTCAGCTCAAAACTGGGAAGGGCTCGGTAGAACCTCACCCTTCCTCAGTTTTTGAGTCTTATACAACAAGTTTATATTTTTCTGACAGTGACCTAATATTGTATATTTATGCATGCTACAAGCTACAATATAAAATATGATCAAACATGGTGATGAAGCTAATGAGAAAACTATCCAACAGAGTCCAAATGAAGCTATAGGTCATCATACGGCCGTCAAAAAAACTACATATACAACGTCATAGAATTAATAGATTGTCTTGCTGTCATTAGCACACCCTTCTTCTAATCTCAAGTTTGCGTTTTGGGTAGGAGAATTGAAGAATGAAGAATTTAAAGAAGCAGGGGTCGTCAATTGGTATTACAATACAAAATATAGATAACAAGCACAAAAGCGATTACTGAAAACTTATATACAAGAGCGGCAAACTTTTATTATTTCCAAATAAAGAGAAAAACACGAATTGCATGATCATAACAAATACGGTATGGGGGAAAAAAACTATTCTTAACTAATATGACATGCTTCTTTTGCTTTATGAATATAAACCCATGCTCTAAATCCAAAATTTTCTTTTGCACATGCGTATATTGACTACTTCAGAATAATGATTTTTTATCAAATTGGCATGCATTTAATACATTTCACAACTTAAAACACTGCCAAACTCTTAAATGATGCACATGTTGTTACTTACTCATTAATTATGACTGTAATGTGTTGCATTTTAAAATTCACATAATTGACCTAGATACGACAAACAAAAAGGGAGAATCATGGAAGAGCCTACACAGTCGCTTTACCCTTATACACACCGGGATAGAAATTACCTTAACTAATCAGAATTGAAATAATTGATGAAAGATATACTTTATTATAGTTATAACATGGGTAGGCATTATTTTCGTGTCATTATAGCCCTCACTATCGCTCGGGCAAAAATAATCACGAATATAATGCCTACCCACGTAAAAACTACAATAAAGTATAGTTTGCATCAATTATTTCTTAATTAACGACTATATAAATACATAACATAAAAGAGAAAGGGACGGTCGGTACCTCGCACGTTAAAGTAAGTGTTTAACAACCACATATTGCCAGTGCAAAGTCAATTAAATCGTTCTCATATTTTGTTCGTTGTTGTTTTTCCTTGCTTGTTTGTCTATTTTTCGACTGACCATATTTGGTGAATGAAATGATTGTAAGGTGTTACAGTACATGTCTAGCTGACAGGTGATATCTGACCTTGGCCTCATTTTCATGGTTCAGTGGTCAAAGTTCAATTTTTGAGTTTTGATCAATTTTTTCATATACTATATGCAATAGGTCAACTATATTTGGTGCATGGAAATATTGTATGATCTATATGTCAGTCGCGTAGGTTTTATTGGACATTGACCTCATTTTCACGGTTCATTGCTAAGTGTCAAGTATTTGTGTTTTGGTCTGTTTTTCTTAATTTATAAGCAATAGGTCAACTATATTTGTAGTATGGAATTATTGTTAGCTGAACATGTCTGCCTGGCATGGTTCTTTTTACGGGAATCAGAGTATTCAGTTGATCATACCATAGATGGTATCATACATTGTTTCTTTGATTTCATATTATTAGTTTGAGTTGCATAATTTACAGTATTTGAACGGAATTTGCATATGAAAAATGCACATGTTGTTATTGGTCCTTTCGACTTGATCTGAAAATATCTATAGTCCAATACTTCCTTATATTACCACTACATTCCTAAATGGCTATTATTATATTTGAAAACGTCTAAATTTGTCCTAACCTCCAAAAATTTAATTAGCATCCGTCTGGAAAACTCATAATTTGCATGTTTGTATCCCCTGTGTTTGTTATTATTATCGTATTTATCTCTATTTAGATGCACGTGATTATCATTATATAATCCTAAATTCATTATATAATCTGTTTATTTGTGTATCCTATTAAATCAAGGTCTCGAAGTTCTCAATCAACAAACATTGTTAAAGGAAGAACTATTTGCACTTAACACACAAAATATCAACATTCATCATATTTATAGTTCGATGGATTCTTGGAGATGACAATTCCAACAATTTAATTCTTATCCCTCTAAGAACACGTGGGGTATACCTCAACAAGAAAAAAAGGTCAAACGATAAAAAAAAAAGACTTCATTTTATTCTTATGCTTAACAAACACCAGTCCAATAAGCAGGCACACTTGTACTTTTTAAAAAAATTCTCAAAAAATTTAAAACAACACGTTTAATATTTTGTTGCGTCCGAAGCGCTTTTCATGATTTACCTTAGTACCCTCAAGTGTGTGGCCATCATGTTGGTAGTTGCTATGCGCTAGTGTTTTTAATGTGTGTTTTTATTTCACCACATATGATCAGTTTGGTAAAAGGGGAGGCGTATGTACACGTAAAACAAGTCAACCCGCCATATTTTGTACCGATTCATACTATCTGAACCATGTTTGTTCGTTGTTGTTTGGCTTTTTCTATTTTTAAGAGGAATCGGATGTTCATGATTGGTGTAATGTGTTGATTCGTTCAAAACTTCTCATTCCACAGTAATCCTTCTGATAAATTTCATTGGTATTTTTAAACGTGGTGTCAACAGAGGATTTTAGATAGCTTGCACAAATAACTTCTTCCCGAATTGCTGCATCGCATGTGTAATACTTATTGTGTTGTATTAAACAAAGATTCGCCATTTTGCTTGTTTGTTTATATAAATAAAATATGTTGCATGTATTAAGATAATTATTGCAATAACGTATAATTGAGAAAGCCAGATTTATACCCTTTTTTGGTTGTTTCGCCTGTTTTATTGCATTTTTTCAAGTACTTACTCACAAAACGCTAGTGCATTAGATATTTTGTGACATAAGAGCTTTTCTAGCATCAACAAATAATTAGAAGTGTTATTTATTATCTTTTAAATGATTGTTCATGAAAATGGACAAAATTCGTAATTTCAGTCGAACATTGATTGACTATCATGATAAATCTTCACTTATTAATACTATAATTGATTTATTTTGTTAAGCAAGGACGTATTATGTTAGTTATACGTCCTTGTTTTAAGTAAATGCTAAATATAATCTAATTGATCTCACATGAAAAATGTAAGCACAACAAGGTCTAAAAATGTTGCTTGTTTAAAGCATTTACATTTGAAAGAGGCTTAACTCCCCCAACATATTCGATCTCAATATTTACATTTTCCTTGTATTAGGTTGGCCTTTTGTGTACCCAAGGCAGGTGAAGGAAGTCAAATTAGGCTGTGATTAGATGAAATGGTACAATATATATTTTGTTTTTTATTTATGAATCACTGCAGTGTGTATATTTACAATATAACTTTTCAAACCTATTGAAATATTTTCTAGAGAATATTTCGAAAAGATTTCGAAAATATCGTAAATTTGGTGTAAAATGACGGTTGTCATGGGTTACAGAAACAAGCCCCGCTGGAAGTTGGTCATTATACTATTTAGCTTTCATTTTTAAAATAGAGTAATAAAGAACTAACACCACACATAACTTTTATCCAGGTTTTTATTATATAAAAAAGGTAAATTTAGAAAATGGTAGAATTGTTGTCTAAAGCAGAATAAACAGTACCGTTTTTCCTGTATTATTTACCAATAAAAATGGCATAAACTAATGACAACAAAACAAAAACAAAATCGATTGACCTGATTTTCGAACATAACCACGATACGATTGATGATGGTAACCTTTGATGTGAACTTCATTCAATATTAGAATTGGTACTTGAAATATAGTGTTATTTTTTTTATATTTCACAATTTCAAAAATCTTAACTTCTTGAAATATTTGATACACGGTTTTTTTCCCCAACTCGTTCAAGCAAACCTATACATTATAATATTAATTTGAAAAAATGTTAACACGAAGATGCCTACAATTTTGATTTTCATTAACACCAACTACCCACAATTACTGATAAGAAATTAGTTTCTACATTATTCTACATAGCGGTGATCTTAATGATCAAAGACATGTTTATACAATTAAAATATGATGAGATAAGGTAGTAATTAATAAAAAAAAAATATATACCCACATAAATGACAGAGGACGAAAGAAAAGTACCACAAACATCTATAAGGTCTATAAAAGTCTGAACTGAAGTTTTTCGGCATTAACAGTTCCAACTTCTTCGAATTGAATCCATATGTTATATTACAATCATAACTTATCAACTTTATAGAATAGAATAAAATGTTGAGAGAATAAAAGTAATAAAATACTTGGTATTCCTTGACTTATATTTTCCTTTGTTTCGAACAAACCATTTAGGTTACCATTCAGCAATAAATTAAAAAAAATGTTGTCGTATCCGCAATTATTGTTAGAATATATATTGGAAGGTATGCCCGAAAATCAGATCGGAATCCTCTGATTTTTTTTCCATTTGAATGCTTAAAAAAATGCCCATTGACCCCCATTTTTCTTTTTTTATTCTTTTACATGTATACTGATAAGCTATCTGTTAAAGTTCTATAAAATTTTAATTATTATTTAATAGCTTTTGAGAACTTATACTTTGCAATGCTAAACTACTGTACATATCATATTCAAGGTAATTGGACATAATTATGAGACTAACAAGTCTAACACCTTTGTCCACACATTTATTCGACTACTGAAGAAACGGAAGATACCAAAGGGAGAATACTCATGCAGAAAACAAAAACGACGAAAATTTAATGAATAGTCAAGATAAGTATGTACTTGTTGGGTTGGCAAAATTTTGCAAAATTGTTATGTCTGTATTTAAATGATAATATATGAATATTACTCTTTCGTCTGCATACACCTACTTCATATGTATATATGTTAGTTCATGCATTACTATTGTTTGTTAAATTTATTGTACTATTATGACTCATGTGAGTAAATAAAAAATTTCAAGTTTCAAAAGTTTCAAAGAAAGAATAACATGCAATGTACTTATATTGTGAAACATGGAATCTCAAAGTTTATACTGCAAAAACCAATATTGTTATATTTTCTAAAAGTCGACAGGCTGAAAATTTCATTTTATATAATAATGACCGTTTATCTGTTATTGATGAATTTCAATGTAAGGTACTGAATTTTCTGGAAAAGGTACTTTACATGTTAATAAATCTAGACTGGTTCAACATTGATTATTCCAGGCGTTAATAAAACCACATTCAGATAATATATCTTTTACACAATTATAAGTATAAATAAGTATAAATACAAATTGTCAGTTGTCTAAAAATGTGAAACAGTATTATCACAATTAGTATGTAAATGAATGGAAGGCTCAGATATTAAATACGTCAAAATGTTTAAATTATAGAAAGTACAAGTCTGAGTTTGGTTATGAAGATTATGTATCAGAAATGTGCTAGGAGATGAATTTCATTAAAAAAATGATTGTACTTTCTTTAATGCTGATCGGCTGAAATTTTGCTAGCAGATATTTGTAAAGTTAAAAATACTATGAGTTTCTCTAATTTAATGAACAGCATCAATAGATTTGTTCTTGTTGGCTTAGCCTGTTTTGTAAAATTGTAATGTCAGCTGCAAAGGATATGCACCTTCCAATTTAATCATGCATTTGTAAATATGTATGTTCATGCATTATATCTTATATGTTATATTGTTGAACTATCATGCCTCATATGAAGCCTGTTGTGAAATAAAATGTTTCAATGGTTTAATGTTTCAACAATAGGCTACACAGTAAAATCATCTAAAATGAATGCATTATGTTCAGTTGTTGTCGTTTGTTGATATGGTTCAATGATCTAAAATGAATGCATTATGTTCAGTGGTTGTCGTTTGTTGATGTGGTTCAAGTATTAATCGTTTCTCGTTGTTTATATTGTTTATATCATCATAATCATGCCTCATGTGAGGCCTGTTGTGAAATAAAATATTTCAATGGTTTAATGTTTCAACAATAGGCTACACAGTAAAATCATCTAAAATGAATGCATTATGTTCAGTTGTTGTCGTTTGTTGATATGGTTCAATGATCTAAAATGAATGCATTATGTTCAGTGGTTGTCGTTTGTTGATGTGGTTCAATGATCTAAAATGAATGCAATTATGTTCAGTGGTTGTCGTTTGTTGATGTGGTTCAAGTATTAATCGTTTCTCGTTGTTTGTATAGATTAAACTGGTTTTTTTTCTGTTTGAATTGATTTACAGCAGTAATTTGAGGACCTTTTAAGACTGCTGTTCGATATGGTCGAATGCTACGTGTTGAAGGCCTTACTTTTCCATACAATTGTTCACTTTTTACATAATTTTTTTGTGACTTGGATGTAGAGTTGTCTCATCGGAACTCATACCAAATCTTTTTTAAATTCTATACATTAGTATTGTTTCACACATTTCATTTGAATTCTATATTTTGGACAAATGTGAGGAAGACGATGTAAATATACAGAAAAGAATATTGATCATTTAAAAAGAAGGGATTGTTCTCTCATTCCTATAAATGTCTCTCAAAAACTGTGATAACCTTTCTAAAATTTGTGTGATAAATATATATCCGAAACTAAATATGTGGCCGCAGTTGACATTTACAGGAATGACGTATAACAATGTCTGACTGGGAAAAAAAGGGAAAAGAATAACCGTAATTCACAAAACCTGCCAAGTCAAAAAGGTAAGAATGTTTTTTGCTACCAAAAATTTTAAGGAAATAGTAACTTAAGTTATTATGTTTGTCAAGACGAATAAAAATGTGTGCTCATGATCGCTGCAAAACGGATTAAATATGTAAAATAAATTGCCAAACACATGTAATGAACGTAGATGTAGGGGATTTACGTTTCGACCATTTTCGTGCATTGGTTTTTTTCCACTTTGGAGAAGTTTTACATTTACCGTGGATTCAAAATGATACTTCGACGGTCGAATAGTACCATTTACCAGGATTTTTCTGTCGTTTTCTTTTCGTTCAATTAGTCTCATCATTTTAAAAAATAAACCACATGTACATGTAAATTTATCCTTGGTACTTTCGCCATTTTAAAGAATTTATCTGTAATGTAATTGTTAACGATCTAGTAGTTTTATTACTTCCGTTTGTCCGTTAAAGATTGCAGTTTGTTGGTACGGCGTTGCATCTTTGGTTTTCAATAGATGTAAGAAAATGTGGTATGAGTGCCAATGAGACAAATCTCCATCAAAGTCATAATTGTAGAAGTAAACCATTAAAGGTCAAAGTACGGTCTTCGATGCACAGATGTAAAATACAAAACAATTCCATCAACACTGGTGCCGAGTTCTCTTAGATTTAAAGTGGTATAGCTCTATCTGAAGGTATCTGTTCAATTGGGTTACAAAAAAATCATTTCCCTTTACATCTATAAATTCAAAATTTAATTAAAGTTGAAATTTATACATATAAATAATTATCTGTGTTTGTTTTAATTGTTATGTCTATTTTTAAAACAACATCTGTGAGTATTAATGCAAAAACTGAATTTCAATTCAAAATTTGTCAACAAAAAGATTATTGGCAATGAAATCACGTTACTCGAACTGTAGATTTGTAAAATAATTGCTACTAGCTAAAACGTTCAGTGGCAAATACTTCATGAATGTTCAGGACAAAATCGTAGATGTGATTAACCTAATTACGATAAAAGTGACTTTAAGATGTGAGATTTGTTTTTCGATGCTTCACTGTGATTTTGACATGATATGGAATAACAGTCATAGAGTTTCTCATAAGAGGCGTACATGCATTTGGATTTTTCATATAAAGGTGTAATCACACCATATTATTGAAAGAGCACATTGTATAATAGTAAAAGTTTGTATAATATATTTATAAGAAAGTCTGAGTCAGTGACAACTCTACAACAGATTTATCCATCGGATCGCCATCAATGATGGTGATACTTGGCTGTGTACATTATGTATATACAACTCGTTTAAACACCAACCTAACAATGTTAGATCTGTAAATTTGCTTTCGCAAATTTTTTGTTCTTCCCTCACAGGGATTCGAACCCATGCTACTGTGATATCGTGACACCAAATCGCCTGCACTGCAGCAGTCCCGCTAGACCACACGACCACCTGTGCTCTACAAAAATAAAGCTTTCGGTGGTCGTGTGTTACCTTTCCTCGTCGGTTTTAATCTAGCGTCGTACTACAGTACATGATATATATACACACATTTTAAAGGACATAATCAGACATTTTTGTGTTATATAAAAATGATAATGACCTTTTGAATTTACTGCTCTTAGACCTTGTCTTTTGATTTTTGTGGATAGGTGTCTCGTCGGCAATCATATCAGAAGTTTTTTTTAGAATAGTATAGTATTATGTATGTTTCGTTATGAAAAAGTTCGGCATTAATTTCACAGAATGTCCTTGTCAAATTTTTTAAGGTTGAAAAGTTCAAATGTCTTTTAACTTTATACAATATTGAAACAGTTGAAGGTCGTACGATGACATATAGCTGCTTTCATACACGTCTTTTGTTCTCTAGTGGATAATTACTTCATTGTCATAGACAATGGTGACACATCTTTTTTTTTTCTAATAAACAGCATGTCACTGGAAAAGATTTAATATATACATGTTTTTTACAATTAAAAGGTTAAGCGCGCTGTGAGACATTTCACGGCACTGTAAAATACCAAGCAGCATTTTCCATATTTACAAAACTTGGGATATGCGCCATTATAAAATACTAGTATATAAAAAGAACTTCCCTATATTTTTTACGAAAGACGATACATAAATAAGAATCTGGGATAGATTTACAGAATATATAATAGTGGTCAAAAAGTGCAGAATAAAAACTAAAATTATAAGATTCGAGAAAAAATATTTGAAAAAAAAAGAAAAAGAGCATAATTGGGTGCTTAGAAATAAAGAAAAGCGAAATAATGGGACACATCTCCACCAGCAGTGGCATCGACCCATTGGTTGCAAATAACCTCAGCATAGATACATTGATAAAAAAAATTATATTTAAGCCAGACGTGTATAAGCCTCATCGATGACGCTCGAATAAAAAAATGTTGAACAGGTCAAATAAAGTACGAAGTTGAATCTAGCATTGAAGACCAAAAATTCCTAAAAGTTTTACCAAATACAGCTAAAGTAATCTATCCCTGAGGTAGAAAAGCCTTAGTTTTTCCAAAAGTTCAAAGTTTTGTTAACAGTTAATTTATAATTATGAACATATCAATGATAACT
Source organism: Mytilus edulis (assembly GCA_019925275.1). Lineage (NCBI taxonomy): Eukaryota > Metazoa > Mollusca > Bivalvia > Mytilida > Mytilidae > Mytilus > Mytilus edulis. Next base: position 100,986,403 of record CM034350.1, on the reverse strand, counting down.
CCAGTCAACACAGAAGTGCTGACTACTGGGCTAGTGATACCCTCGGGGAAATAAATATCCACCAGCAGTGGCGGTTGCAAATAATCTCATCATAGATACCAGGGGTGGTGTTCTCGAAAGCATCCTAAGATTCGTCCTAAGTCATAGATAAGACCAAAAATCGAAGCTATCTCAGACGAATCTTATGTTAGGACGTCCTAAACATATCCTAAGTCGAAATTTTAAATCGTTAAAGATATTTGTTCATAAAACATTTATTAATGACGAAAATATTTAATAAAATCGTTTACGAATTTTATAATAACATGTACAGAATAAATTACATAATTACCAAATGTAATTATATAAAAAATAGATTGTTATTTAAACTGGAAAACAATTTGTTTTGAAAAGAGAATTAATTTTTCAGTATAATCGTATCGTGAAACACGGAGTTCAAAGTTTAAAATCATGCTCCTTTTCTTTATATACGAGTTAATAACCGATGGTGCGTTTCATTTCATGTTAATTTTCACATAAAATAATGAGCAAAAAGCGAAATCCAAACTTTATTACACTAGGATGAAGATAGGATGCTCTTAAGACACCTTGTTGGGTGTCCTAAAGTTAGGACGAAAAATGAGATATATCATAAGTTAAGAGAGCTTCCAGAACACGACTTAGGACAAAGAGTTGTCATAAGATAGACTTAGGACACGTCCTAATCCTAAGATAGCCTCGAGAACACCACCCCAGGATTACAATTTTATATTTACGCGCGTTTCGTCTACGTAAGACTCATCATGAAACTAATGGGCCAAATTAAACCAAACTTGGCCGCAATCATCATTGGGGTATATAGTTTTAAGAATGTGTCCGATGACCCGGCCAAGATATATCTGTTCTTAAATTTTCAGACAAATTGGAAAAGCAGTTGTTAGGCTGCTGCCCCTGAATTGATAATTTAAGGAAAATTTGCAGTTTTTGCTTATTATCTTGAATAGTATTATAGATAGAGATAAACTGTAAACAGCAATAATGTTCAGCAAAGTAACAGTTACTACGACAAAATGGTTGATTGACTCCTTAAGGAGTTATTGTTCTTTATAGTAAATTCTAACATTTTTTTGTAAATTTTTGTAATCTTACAAAAATCATCTACTCTGAAACTGCAGAGACAAATCTAACCAAACATGGTCACTCACAATCATTTTTAGGGTTTCTAGTTTAAGAAAAAAATATGTCCGATGAACCCACTTACCAACAAACATGACCGATATAGCTAAAAATAGAACATATGGGTAAAATTCAGTTTTTGGCTTTTATCTCTGAAACTCAAGCAATAAGAACAAATTCAACTTGGATACAAATGTTCAGAGGCTAAAAAAATTGACGAATCAGACAAACTGTGTTAAGTTGATGCCTCTGAATTAAGAAATTAAATGGAAATTTTGTTGTTTTTGGTTATTATTTTGACTATTATTAAAGATAGAAATCATTGGTAAACAGCAATAATGTTAAAGCAAAGTAAGATCTACAAAAAAGTAAACATGACCAAAATGGTCGATTATTGCCCTTTTAACGCTTTAACATTCTTTCATGTGAGAGCCACAGGCTCCTTGAAGCCTCTAGTTTCATTTCTAACATTCAATTCAAAGTGTTTAATTTGTCCACTTCTTTCAATGAAAGGTGTAATCTCTAATTTCATTTCTCACCTTAAGTTTGATTCGTTGACACATTTTATAATAGCACTTACACATTGATTAATTATAATAGATTCCTACACTGCAACAAATCTGTTACGATATTTCTCCACTAGAGACAGTTAAATTTAATTTTTAAAGCGCAAGGCTGGCCGAGTGTCGGAATCTGTTTTCCTAATGATTTTTTCCTAATTTTTCCAAGATTTTCAGAAAGTTGGGATCTTTATGGTCGCCTTTTTTCCATGACGTCACAATAGGAAAATTCAGAAGATATCATGAAATTTCGACTAATCACTTACCGAGAACAAATATTTCACGAGTGAGGATAAATATTTTTCTCACACCGCTTAAGAAAATGTAAAAATAGCACAAAAAATAGAGAAATAAACTTCTAACATATATCATGCCCATTATCTTTCCTCGTAATTTGTTGAATTAACTTCTCGTGCAACAAAACTTCATATAGTATTTCAGAAAATGCTTTTAGATGAATTATTAGTGTATTTTATGTTAAGCAGTATATATAGTACATACACATGCAAACACAAATATAGTCATTCTGTACGGCAATGAAAGTTGATAAATATTTCATAGAAGGACTGTAAATAAGAAAATATTTAAACTTTAATCTGGATACTAGATATTAAATGGTTGACACAAAGCGGGAGTTATTGATAGCCATTAAACTAGGTTTAACTCAGCATTTTTTCTTAACAATGTCCTGTACCCAGTCTGGAACGTGACAGTTGTTATCAAATACTAGTAGTTCGTTTCTGTGTATGTTAGTTGTTATTTTTTGTTCTCTTCAGGATTCCTATTGTTTGTTTGTTTGTTTTCCTTTTTTAGTTTATGTGTTTACCTCGATTTTAGTTTGTATTATAACCTGGATTTTAGTTTGTATTATAACCTGGATTTTAGTTTGTATTATAACCTGGATTTTAGTTTGTATTATAACCTGGATTTTTTTTCTACATCGATTTATGACCTTTGAACGCCGGTATACTACTGTTGCCTTTATTTGAAACCAAATAGTGTCTGAATTATATGAAATACGTTTCGGACGGTTCAGATATTCACATATATATATATATATATATACATTGATACCAACGTTTCAGACATGGCTTGTGACATGAATTTATACTGTTCACATTACACACTATTTCATTGAGTTGTTGCTGATCAGGCCATGCAATAGTTTTGCTACGAGCTTCTGCACATTTAGATTATAGAACCTTAAGTATAGAATATGTTTCATACTTTTTTCTAGTTGAAACAGGTTTAAAGGTTCAATATACGTTTCATTCAATTAGACCTTCACTGCAATTTCGCAAAGACATAAACAAATGGAAAGTTTTTAATGTGATAATTGTAGGATAGTTGTTTTCCATTTAGTTTAGGTGAATATTCAGTGTTAGATTTTTCTTTGAATTGTTATAATGATCTCCCTGTTTTATATTCTTGATGTTCAAATCCAACGAAACTGGAACGAACCAGAGCTTACAAGTATCGGACGTAATTGGCCGCTCGGTCACTGCAGTATATATCAATTATGTGGTCATTTTTATAAATTTCCTGTTTACAAACAATTGAATTTTTCGAAAAACTAGGGATTTTCTTATCCCAGACATAGATTGCCTTAGCCGTGTTTGTTACAACTTTTTTGGAATTTGGGTCCTCAATGCTCCTCAACTTTGTACTTGTTTGGCTTTATAACTATTTTGATATGAACCTCACTGATGTAGAAGAAACGCGCGTCTGGTGTACTAAATTTAAATGGTGGCCTGGTACTTTTAATATCTAAATAATTACATAAGATGTATGCTTCATTATAATACGTTATTCTGATTGGATAACTGCAATCTCGCGTAATTCCTTAATCACCTCATTACTCAATAAAATTTATCATTCATGGTGACACAAGGTCCCACAATAAAGTGCACAGGTAAATTAAATAATAAAGGGCTGCGCTTTAGCGCATGATACGTCCGTTGCTCTTTTAACTTGTCTTTTGTGCTTTAAATGAATTTATATGATCAACTAGAAATAGTGTGAGCCCTGTCAAATAACCCTTCCCCCAAATAATAAATAAAAATGCACAAAAAAATTGGCACTATTAAGGTCAATAGATATAAACAATTTATCAAAATAAAGCCCCATAAATCCAAAACTTAAAATCTGAAATTAATAAAAATTGAAAGGGAGCTTACGTCAACAGATATAAACAATTCACCAAAGTTTCATGGACATTGGTGAAAGCCTTTTTGAGTTATTGTCCGAAGTGTGGACGACGGACCCCCTTTTTTATGAATAAAGCCCCATAAATCCAAAACTTAAAATCTGAAATTAAAAAAAAACGAAAGGGAGCTTACGTCAATAGATATAAACAATTCACTTAAGTTTCATGGAAATTGGTGAAAGTGTTTTTGAGTTTTTGTACGAAGTGTGGACGACGGAACCCCTTTTTTATGAATAAAGCCCCATACATCCAAAACTTAAAATCTGAAATTAAAAAAAACGAAAGGGAGCTTACGTCAATAGATATAAACAATTCACTTAAGTTTCATGAAAATTGGTGAAAGTGTTTTTGAGTTATTGTCCGAAGTGTGGACGACGGACGGACAGACGGACGGACTGACGGACAACGGTATACCATAATAGGTCCCGTCTAAAAGACGGGCGTATAAAAACTTTATAAAAATCGTGTTTTCATGATTCTAGTTAAAGAATGTAATTATATTAGTCTTGAATGCTTTTTTTTTGTAACTTCATAATGTTGTAAAAGCGTTGACCGTGCGCACAATTTAAAAATGAAGGCTCCAGCGCTTCCGCGCTTCATACTTAATGTTCTTCGGTCAACGCTTTTACACCTCAATGCAGTTACAAAAAGAAGCATTCAATTCTTAATTATAAAAATACATAAATCAATTAGGAAGAATTACATAGAAAAACAACAGATCATTAAAACTTTGTACCCAAATTCATTTGCAGCAAAATGACTGGATTTGTATAGGTAAAGGTAATATCTTTGGCTACCTTGCTTGCTAGGTGAACCGTGAAATCATTATAAGGTTAGGTATGCTACCCTCTTTTCGGAGTAGTCTAGTCCTACAGACAGACAGATCGGTTATCTGTCGGATTAGACCACTCCTAAAGGAGTATTATAACGACATATCACGGTTAAGGTAGCAGATAAGCTGCCCAAAGATATTAACTCTTATAGCTGACTATGCGGTATGGGCTTTGCTCATTGTTGAAGGCCGAACGGTGACCTGATAGTTGTTAATTTCTGTGTCATTTTGGTCTATTGTGGAGATTTGTCTCCATACCACATCTTCTTTTTTTATATTTACCTACACACTGTAAGGTTGCTGTAAGGCTTGGTTTTTACCTTTTAAAATTAAAGGTTTTGATAACTACTTATAATTTGCACATAGATGTAAGGGTGGTTTCAAAAATGCTCAAATCAAGAAACATAACCAAATGATATTGTTAAAGGCGCAGCCGAGATCCTGCAGTCAACTTCCTTTTCAATAGATTGATTAATTATAATTATTTTTGTAATATTGCACCTTTATTCAAAAGAGTTATTATCTTTAAAAGTAACTAGGTTTCCATTTCTAAATTTTGCTACACGTTTTTGTTTACAATTTACTCTTTTATCTTTTTTTCTTTAAAGTACAGCTTATGTATAATGTTTGGCACATGGCGTTTGTGCTTCATATTTTATATAAGCTTTGGATTTCAAATATTTTTGCCTCGAGCATCACTGAAGAGACATGTATTGTCGAAATGCGCATCTGGTGCAGGAAAATTGGTACCGTTAATGTTATTGTGCTTGTTTTGCCTGGTTCATCAATCCGAACATGAGACACACTAGCGCATTAAAATTTGATAAACCTGTACAACAATGACCGGATATCTATGTGAATCTGAATCTATTATCAGTTCTGCTGCAACATTAACAGGATATTAACCATACCAAAATGTGTTTTATTAAATTCTTTTCTGAACACCTTTTGCCTTTTTTTTTTAATAATGTTCCGGCAAATTAAAGATCATGTATGACGTAATATTTATACAAAATCTTGATCCAAATATGTATATATTATTGATAGTTGTCAATATTTGATTTGTTTGGTTGTATGTTAAACCTGTTGTATTGACATCTTTGATTAAATCGACAGAGGAGGACATTAGCGATGACATATGTATTTAATTAATTTTCACAACTATAACACTTGTCCGTGGCAGTTCCTGTTGATTTTGTCTTTTCCAACTTAAATCACAATTTGTCCACGTCACGTGTGATACGTAAATTGTTACCCCCGATTATTGTCCACATGATGAGCGGATTCGCTAAAATTTTGCAGAGTATGTTTAAGGGCATACGATACAGTTTTGATCCTGTATTTACAAGTTCATGAAAATTTGCATATAGGCTATTTTTCACCTGATTAAATCAAATATGTAATAAAAAATATACCTTCATGTGCTACTTTTTGAGTAAAATGAGGTCGAAATTTTGTATATTTGCTCAAAATTCAGATTTGTGGCTGTAGTTTCTTTTTCGAAAGAAAGACATAACTTTTTTGTTATAAAAGATAAAAACAAATTGTTTTTTTGTTAAATAATCGGTAATTTCTGTATTTTATAAATATCATTAAATTATGCAATTTTTTATTCAGAAATAACTCATATTTATCAAATGTTCATGAATTGAGGAAAAAACGTAATTTTTTACTGCATGTTTATCACAATTAAAAAAAATCCTCTATTTACAGTTTTATAAAATTTGGGTCACATAATCTCCCTGCAAAATGAAACCAAATGCCGTTTTGAAAAATTGGGGTCCATGGACTCGTTTTCAAATTAAATCAGTTTGAATGATTAAAATCAGTCGAAAAATGCATCTTTTCCCGATATGTCACAGTTTGACGTCGCGAAAATAACAAATTACGTTAGCAACGTCATTACTTTCCCTGTAACTGTATCGTATGACGCCTTTTATTAAACTAACAAACGACAGAGTACATTTTAGCAGAGGGAAACAATCGGACGTTTTAGCGCGATGGAATACCCCATTTCTATAAACGCCATTTTCTTACCCATTTTAGCGAAAAGTCAAATCATCAATACCAAAGATTGAAGAAATAAATTGTTTGATCAATCAGAAGAGAATAAAATATATTTCTGATTGAAAGTTAAAGCCATTAAATTTAATGTTAAGTTCTTCTTAAAAATGTAAGGGCTTTGCGCGACAGAAAAGTTAACTTAATTTGATACTTAGGGGACGACCATTTGATATTCTGGGGGGGGGGGAGGAGGGCAGGAGGATTCGTTTTTGATCGGTTATTTATTTTTGTAAACTGAGAGGACATATTATTCATTTTCTGCACTATTGAAGCAAGATTTTTCATTTTCATTAAAGCAAGGAACTGATTATTCATTTTCACAACTATATTTATGATAAACGAAAAACATACAATTTTTATTAAAATATTTGTTAATTATGAATAATACATGTATAGTCAAGTTATTGTGTACCATTTAATCAGAACTAATCATTAATATCTCCTGCAGAAATTTTAAGATTCAAGATTTTATTCATAACCTCAGACACATACTTGTGTAAAGAGGACAATATATATACAAACATATTAAGATAATACATAGCTAGACAGGACAAACGAAACACAAATACATAGTATTTTATAAAAGACAATTGGTATAATCAGATTAAGTACCGTAGTTTATACTTTTCTTCACGAAATGACTACTATATTCCCAACCAATATATATATGTACATGTATTGCTTACATACATAGTACTATTACAGTTTGGTTTTACCTAGCCTCTTTCCAAAGTTTTGTAAAACATATTACGCCGAGCGGAGTGAGGCAAAAACAAATTTGAAAGGTTTTGGAACTGCTGAAGGCCCAAGAAGCTATATACCTGCTGAGTTATTTATTTTCAATACATTGCAAGTCAGGTAATTTATTTTCAAACTACCAAAGAACAAACCATTTATTTTTGTGATTATCAAGGCTGAGTTATTTATTTTCAAAATCCTCCTGCCCCCCCCCCCCCCCCCAGAACATCAAATGGTCGTCCCCTTACGTAATAATATAACAATTCAATTTTTTTTTAATTGAATTGGTATAATAACAACAAAAAAAGGATTAAAAAAAATTTAAAAAAAAACATAGCCAACTCAAAGTGAAATGTCGAGACAAAAAACAGAATATTGCGCTATCAACTTGTACCATCGCTGATAGTTTTTTTTTCTTTTTCAAATTCAGATTATCAATATAGTAAGCATTTATTAGAAATTACGGTGTCGTTCAAGTTTAATACATTTGTATTCTCCCGCCAAATTTGATATATTTATAGAAAGAATGCAAAGCTTAATATTAAATTTTGAAATTAATAATCTGCTCTTGTTTTCATTTTTGGAAAAGCTACCGGATAATGTTTAAGAGAAAATCTGTCCTATGTACACTGATTTGATCGAGAACATACGATACATGCTGTCAATACGGGGCGCCGAATGGGACTCTTGTGGTTTTGTACAAAATTCAATTGTCATAACATTTTTATAGACAAAATTCATTTCTGTAGACAAAATTCATTTTTGTAGACAAAATTCATTTCTGTAGACATAATTCATTTCTGTAGACATAATTCATTTTTGTAGAAAAAATAATTTTGTCTACAAAAATGAATTATGTCTATATTATATATAAACTTATTTGCATACAAAATTGACTTTTGTGTTTTTTCATTTCTGTTTAACAAAACTCAATTTTGTCTACACAAAAGAAAACACAAAATTGAAATTTGTCATGACAAAAATGAATTTTGTGATTATTTTTGTGTAGACAAAATTGACTGTTGTGACAAAATTGACTTTTGTGACAAAATGACTTTTGTGACACAAAATTGACTTTTTGTGTTCATTTTCACTTCTGTTTAACAAAACTCAATTTTGTCTACACAAAATATACACAAAATTGAATTTTGTGACAAAATCTCAGTTTTGTATGCAAATTAGTTCACAGAATCCAAACTAAACTAATTTGGAAACAAATTGACTTTCGTCGCCTAATTTTCAAATTAGGTACAAAAGTAAAGTGTGTGTTACAAAAATGAATTTTGTCATGACAAGAGTAACTTTTTTCCAATGAAAGATAATTTGGTGACAAAATTTAAATTTGTAGTTTGCTACAAATTTTGTTAAACTGAACTTATTTTTGTTAAACAAAACTCACTTTTGTCCTTAAAAAATTTAATTACGAGTCCAAACCACAAGAGTTCCATTTGGCGCCCCGTAGTCAAAAGATAGTTTTAAAATGTGTTATTATTAATTTTTTTAATTTGCAAAATATACCCATATAGGTCAAGCAAACATAAATACAAACATATAACTCCATAGACACTATTGAGATATATAGAAGTAAAGTAGAAGTACATTAGAGGTTGTGAGTACAAAACATTGATAACACATTAGCGCATATACTTGTAAAAACTTTTGGTTAAATGCAAAACTTTGACCTTGCCGTTTTTGATCCACTCAATCGTAAATCGGCAGATACATACGTTCAATCAGTGATGACTTCGAACAATATAAAAACTACAACAGCACATATTCATTCTGACATGAATAAATATATTTATGATGAATGCGATAAAATTATTCGTACCAAAAGGCACTTATCAAATGACTCAAACACACCCGATAATGTTAAGAAGCTTAAACCAGTTAGTGACGACATGATTAACCTAGATATTTTACAAGATGATTCTGAAATAAACATGGCCCAGTTTAAGGACAACGATTGCCAAGGTCAGTCGACGAACAATGAGCTAGGTGAATTGAAATCGTTGGTAAAGGGATTAGCAGGTACAATGAACAATTTTTGTGAGATGATTACAAAACGCATTGATGATTTCGAAAATAATATACCTAATCAAATAGCAAGTATGATTGACAAGAAAGTTACCATTGAAATTCAAAAGGTTCAAAAACAGTTTCAGACGGAAATTAAAGGTGTCACCGAAAAAGTTGAATGTATGGAAAAATCATACGCGGATATAGTTAAACAAGCTTCGGCTAATACGGATATAGATAACAGTGAAAAGTGCCGTATTGTAATTAGGAATATACCAGAATCATCTAATGAAAACGTAGAAAACAAAATTAATGGTCTAATCCGTGATGGGCTTCATTTAAAAGATGTAAAAGTTGTTTCAGCGGAACGCAAGAAGTCATTTAGAGAGGGAAAAAGTGGCGTTATTATCGCATCCCTATCTTCTACATCTGATAAGCGAAAAGTGATGGATAAAAAAAGGGAATTAAAAAATTCTAGAAATTATAAGGATATGTTTGTGGAAAATTCTATTCCATTGGCCCAACGTATATTAAATAGTAATCTTCGCAATATTGTGAATGCTATTGGTAATGATAATCTTGAAGTGAAAGGTAGTCGTGTTCAATTTAAATCCCGAAAATATGGTCATAACAAAAATGTTGATAGTGCAAATAGTCAGTCACGTGATATAACCCGTATTCCAGAAAATGAGGAAATCAATAGGGAATCAAACGGCATGAATAGAGGAGGATATAATAAACGGGGAAGAGGAAATAAAAGTAATCGTGGATACCGTGGTCGTAGTTAGGTTTTATGCGGATTTTGGAATGTAAACGGTTGGAATGATGATTTTAAAAGTGATAAATATAATCTTTTAGTGGCCTGTATTAATTCTCTTGATGTGGATATATTGGGCATTGGTGAAACACATTTAATAAATTCTAATAGTATAAATATAAAAGGCTATAAATGGTACGGCCATAACCGTAAGAATATTCATATACGTGCGAAGTGTGGATCAGGTGGTGTTGGATTTCTTATACGCCAAGAAATTGTAGATGTCTTTAATATTGAAATTGTGAATGATGTCACAGATGGAATTTTATGGGTAAAACTACAGGATAAACTATGCTTGTCGAATATATTCTATGTTTGTGCAGTGTATTTGCCACCTGAGAATTCAACACGAGCTGTTAACGTCCATGATTTTATGGAGACACTTATGACACATATTTATACGATACCAAATGGTCATGCATTTTATATTTGTGGAGATTGGAATAGCCGCTGTTCTGACTTCTCTGACTTTATAGAGGGAGTAGATCAATTACCGGAGCGGAACATCGTTGACTTTCAGCACAATTCGTATGGCAGTGTCTTTTGCGACTTCCTTATTGATGTGAACTGTTGTATATTGAATGGTCGTAACTCGCTTCATAATGACTATACTTTCATATCAACCAGAGGCTCAAGTGTGGTTGACTACTGTGTGCTACCATATGAACAATTAAAATCTTTCAATGACTTCACAGTACATAGAACTACTGAGCTAATTAAGAACATTGGTATGGTGGATAAATTTGACCTGCGTAGGATTGTTCCAGATCACTCAGTTTTAACTTGGTCTATGAGCTTGAATTTTAACTTTGTTGATAATATTAGTTTAAATGATCATGAGCCTGTGAGAAAAGTTAAATATAGCGCTGATAATATTCCACAGGACTGGCTTTGTGACCCGACTATCATAACTAGTATTGATAATATTATTTCTTACTTAGAACATAGTGAAACGACACAATTTGCCATTGATGACATGTATGATAGCTTTGTAACAGTGATGAAGTCTGAGATGTCACAGAAATTACCATGTAAAACTGTTTTATATAATAGTTATAACAATAAGCCTAGGCGATGTCAGAAGCCATGGTGGACTGACAACTTAGGCACTTTATGGAACGATGTTTGTAAAGCAGAAAAAGTCTGGACTAAATGTAAAGGAAATACCAGTAAAAATTTACGCCATTTATATGTAGAAAAAAGAAAACTGTTTGACAAAAGTGTCCAGAAAGCCAAACGTCAATATTGGTTTTCGTCGCAGGAAGAATTGATGAACACTGCCAGCAACCCAAAAGAATTCTGGCGAAAGATCGGCAAAATTGGTGTGGGAAATGAACGTCAAAACAATATACCAATGGAAGTAAAATTAAGTGATGGTTCCTTATGTAACAATCAAAATGTAGTAATAGATACATGGAAGAATAGTTTTTGTGATATGTTAAACCAAAATCATAGTAGTATTAGCTTAAATTCAAACCAGGTTATTTTTGATGAATTTTTAGATAATGTAATTTCAATAGATGAAGTTTATAAAGTTTTGAATTTGTCTAAAAATGGCAAATCACCTGGGATAGATGATATTCAAGTTGAATTGTTTAAAAATAATACTGCTTTGAATGCATTGACACGTATTTTTAATATTTGTTATGATTCTGGTAAAATTCCATCTTTGTGGAGTAAGGGTATGATAACGCCAATTCCAAAGTCGTCCACTTCTGACCCACATGATCCTATGTCATATAGGGAATAACTTTAGCCCCTTCATCATATAAACTTTATTGTGGAGTACTTAATGCTAGACTTACAAGTAAGCTTGATGATTTAGATTGTTTAAATGATGAACAGAATGGTTTTAGAAAAGACCGTAGCACTATTGACCATTTGTATACATTAACAACTATCATTGAAAGCAGAAAATTAAAAAAGCTTTCAACTTTTTGTGCATTTATAGACTTTAAAAAAGCCTATGACTGGGTTAATAGAGGCTTATTGTTCACCAAACTTGAGTCATTAGGTATAAGTTCGAAAATGTTAAAAGCATTACATGCTATTTATAATAATGTACAGTCATGTGTTAAAATAAATGGCCATATGACAGAATGGTTCAATGTAAAGTCAGGATTAAAGCAAGGGTGCATTTTATCACCTCTTTTGTTCAATATTTTTATTAATGATCTTATTGATGAGGTCAAGAGGTTAAATGTTGGCATAAAACTTGATGATGATATTGTTTCTGTACTTGTATATGCAGATGACATTGTATTTATGTGTGATAATGAAAAAGATTTACAAAAAATATTAGACATTTTAAGTCAATGGTGTAACACTAATGATCTTGTTGTAAATTTAAGCAAGTCAAAAATTGTTCATTTTAGACCCCAGTCAGTACAAAGAACAAAGTTTCAATTTATGTTTAATGATAATAGCATAGATATTGTAGAAAAATATACATATCTGGGACTAGTGTTAAATGAATATTTGAATTATATAGATATGGCAAAAGCTGTTGCTAAGTCTGCCAGTAGGGCATTAGGTTTGTTAATTGCCAAAAGTAAAGCTAATGGTGGTTTTGAGTTTTCAATTTTTACAAAACTTTTTGATACACTGGTTATGTCAGTTATTGAATATGGTGCCTCAATATGGGGAGCTAGGGAGTTTACATGTATTAATGCAATTAAAAATAGAGCCATGAGATTTTTTATGGGTGTTGGTAAATATACCCCAAATTTATCATTATATGGAGATACGGGCTGGATGCCATGTATTATTAAACAATGGTCATGTATTTTTAGAAATTGGTCAAGATTTTTGAAAATGAATGATACCAGACTTAATAAAAAAGTGTTTTTATGGGCAAATAGAATATGTAACAGTAAAATTAAAAACTGGAATTTTAGAGTTCATAGTAAATTTAGAGAACTTAATATTGAAAATTTTTGTAATATAAACTGTACTTTTAGTAAAAATGATATTAAGAATATTGAAAGTAATGTTTTTGATATGTACAAGAGAAAATGGTGTAATGATTTAAACACAAATGATCGCAGTAAACTGCGTACATATAGATTATTTAAACAAGAATATTATAAAGAACATTATTTAAGTGTTCATATGCCAGGAAAATATAAAAGCGCCTTTGCTAAATTTCGATGTGGTGTGGCGCCGATTAGAATAGAAACAGGCAGATATGAAGGGGTTTTAAGTGAAAATAGATTTTGTTTTAATGATTCATGTATACAACAGAAACTCATTGAAGATGAGAAACATGTTTTACTTAAATGCCCTTTATATTCACAGGCAAGACAAGAGGTTTTTACTAGAGCAGTTTCTTTTAATATTGATTTTTTAGACTTAAATGATGATGAAAAATTTATATTTTTATTTACAAATAAAAATTTATGCTTTTATTCTGCCAAAATCTGCCATGATATTTTAATTCAAAGGAAGAATGTTTTATATAGATAAAAAATGTTTTATATTTTTATCGAGCTGTCCTTTTTTATGTAAAAGTCTCTCATAACTCTTTTGAGAGTGGCTCTCGAATGTTTTTAAGATTGTTTTGTACTTTTAATTAAAACATGTTGTATATATATATTGTGTTCATGTTTGTATTGTACATGTAGAGAGGTGAGACTATAATAAAATATTTGATTTGATTTGATTTGATTATAAAATACAGATATTGAAGAACCGCAGATATAAACATAAAAAACATAGTTATAAATGGCAATGTAACCTTTGATGGGCATGAACCTAATTTTCGCAATTCTAAAGATTGCTCTAAAATTTTCAAGATTTTGTCGAGTAAAATGAAAGGTACGAGTTCTATCTATGTTCGTTTGATTGGCAAATTAGCAGAAATGACGTCAGTGACAACATGTGTCATTGACATTGACATCATTTCGGCTAGATATATAATTATCTATTCAATGATGTTCACTACCCTTGCTTTATCGATAAAATTTAAGATATTCGAAATCCTCTATCCATGTTGTGTCAATATTCAAAAGGAGTAGTCCAGTAAGATCCCTTTTTGGCCCCAAAATATAGCAGTTTTACAATATTGTTAAAATGTTAACTTTTAGTTATTTATTGGAAAGTGGAATGCTTCTGCTACATAAATATAGCCTGTTTTTGACAATACAATGAACATATATCAGATATAAGCACCATTTAGTCATGCTTAATTACTGAAATCTTCACAATTGTAGCATTTTAGTTAAATTTTAAACGGTTACCGTGTAAAACGAAAGTGGCCACATTCGTGTTCATCCTTAATATTGATGATAATAATCATAATACATAACATATATAAAGGTTGAGGATGAACATGGATGCGGCCACTTTCATTTTTTACAAAAACCATCTGAAAAGTGACATTTATCGTCATATTTGGTAGATTTTTCATATTTGAGCTTGAATCGGATCTTTTTTAATGACTAAATTAGTTAATATCTTTAACACAATCACATGAAATAGACACTTAAGTGTTTAAAAAGTGGTCGAAATCTTTCGTCAGATGAACCTGAAATTAGAGGTCAAAATCGGTCCTTACCCTACTCCTTTGCGCATAAACTATTAATTCTCTTTTCACAATATTAAAACCAGTCCAAAATGCCATAATACACATCTCTGATCACGTAGTTCTCATTTTATGACCAACTTTAAGAGATTTCTTAAGTAAGTAGATATAGGAAGATGTGGTGTGAGTGCCAATGAGACAACTCTCCATCCAAATAACAATTTTAAAAAAAAAGTAAACAATTATAGGTCAATGTACGGCCTTCAACACGGAGTCTTGGCTCACACCGAACAACAAGCTATAAAGGGCCCAAAATTTCTAGTGTAAAACCATTCAAACGGGAAAACCAACGGTCTAATTTATATAGAAAAACGAGAAACGAGAAACACATATAAATTACATAAACAAACGACAACTACTTTGTAAGACCATCCGACATGATGTCTTAATCCTAGCAAATGTGTCATTTTATAGTAGGTCTGACACATTCTAATTTCGTGTTCGGGGGCGTCGCTCTTTTTGGTTTTCTTTTCTTGGTCCGAAAGAAGCGGACACACAAACACACACAACCACTCACAACACAATGGTCAAACCAATAACTACAATAACTGACTCTTTTTTAATGAAAATTAAACAATATAAAAAAAATCATTATTGTTTTAAAACATCGATTTTGATGAACAATTTAAAAGTATTGAAAAGTCAAAGTTGTTTTTAAAAATCGATTTTTGAGAATACAGATAATTTGATAAAAAAAAAAGAAGTACATTATACTCTCTACAAGATGATAAACTTATATCTGCGGTGATTTTAAAGATAAAATAAGAGGCGGTTTAAAAAAAGTATACAATAATTCTCATTGTTATGATTGTGCAAATGCACTAAAATTTTGTGTGAAACTCACTCGAGTTGACGTGTTGGAATACGGAATTAAAACAATCTGCTTATTTTAACAACAAATGTGGTTATCAAAAATATTTATTATTAAATCATATTATTGTTATTATTGTGCGAATGTCGTAAACTTATGTATGTGAGATTCGCTCGAGTTGACGTGTTTAATTATGGAATTAAAACCAGATTGTCGTCACATCTAGTCTCACTGTGACAGACAGCGATATTATATCTATCTCTTATAGTTAGTAATAGCACCAAAGCAAATAGATGCAGCGCTTGTTAAAAGCCGATGTAAATACGATGGCAAAGTAACGGAAATTCTACTGTTAAAGAATTAAACGGATTATGATTGATCTGTTGTACAGTTTGAAGTTGAGATTTATTTGTGAATGATAAATTTTAAAATCTACCAGTTCATAATAAGATTGTCAGGAAATCGATTTGTATTCAATCTACCATATATATTTTTTTCTTATTCTACAGAATTACATTAATTGTTTGATTATAATGTGATGGGGAGTGAATTTTCACAATGTGTGCACGAGTCTAAGCGAGAGACATACATGTCGGTACAGACATTCAACGTGGAGGTCCAAACTCCTCCAATTAATGACCACCAAAAACAGCTACTTAGAGAAACATGGTCAGTGGTCAAGGAGGATATAGCAAAAGTAGGCGTGGTCACTTTTATGAGGTAAGTTATGTTTTATTACTCTGACGTGTTTCCCCAAATTGTGGGAAGGTAAAAGTTTTTTGAAATTTTATGAATGGACAACAATAATGAAATTGATATTTTTAATGATATCAAATTTTGTTGTAATTTCAGTTTTTTAAATTCAATATTTATCACTTCTTTTAAAATAAGATTCATCTTTTTGTTTATTTGTTTCATGTATGAACGCGGATCACGAAATTTCAAAAGGGGGCACATAAGATGGGACCCGCTCCAATCACTCTTCAGTGATTGAGTAATTCAAACATCAATTCTTTCTCACAAAGGGTGGGGGGTGGGGAACCCTAATCCGCCTCAGCAAACTTATATACCATCGCTCTTTTCTCTCAATGAAAACAGTTACGTGATCAGTTCCGCACAATAACATGCTATGACAGTGCATTATAGAGTTTATTTAGTATATATCGAAGATAAGCTTTATGTTTGTGATGAAGGCTTTTTTTATACAATATACATGCCTCATTGGCAAGACAGTATATAAATCTATTTACATCATAATCTGGTAAAGGTTAATGGATTTTTTGGTCATATCTTGATGAAGAACAGCGTATTTGATGGATTTGTATTAGGTTTTTATAGGTGCAATTGGCGGTAAATTTCTCTAATAATACAGTGCTGTGTATAAGTAATAATAAAAACGAAATGAAAAATTTATATCGGGATATCAAAGATACCAGGCTTATAATTGTGTACGCCAGACGCGGATTTCGTCTACAAAAGCATCATCAGTGACGCTCGAATAAAAAAGTTGAAAGGCTATATACATAACGAAATCGAAGAGCATTGCTCGCCTTAGATTGAACTATTTTAGGTATTTTAGAATGCAAAAGTTTTACTCATTGTAGCGCGTTATTCAGTGGGAGTCGCTGTTTGCGGTCTTTTGTATCTTTCTTCTGGCTTTGGTTTCGCACATACCTACGGCCGTTTGTATTTTTGATTGATTTTTTTTTATATTTAGTCAATTCTTTAGTGGTCTCAGTTTATAGCTTTTGCGATCAGGTATGGGATTTGCTAGTTGTTGGAAGATGTGCAGTTGCCTATAGTTGATAACATCCTCGCCATTTTGGTCCCTGGTTGATAGTTGTCTTATTGGGAAATCCGAATCATACCGCATCTTATTTACATATGCAGATCAAAGACATTGTGATGAATGGATTAACAAAGGTTATATACTCGTAACTATTTTGTTTCATCAACTAAAGTATGGATTTGCCAAGGAAAAGTAAAGATAAAAAGCTAGATTTAAATTTTTCCACTTATTACATCAGGTAGAATTTTACCGTTGCAAACCATTTTTGTATTCAATAGCTTAAACAGAATTCATTGGGTACATGAATGAATAAAAGAAAATTTGGGTAGACGTGTACATTCATGTGACAACTATTTGAAACAAACATAAAAACCTAAACGCTAATTTACATTACTGTTTTAAACAATCGATTGGAGTCTAAATTGCGTTCTAAATCCCTAAAGCCTTGTATTGTTTTTCATGTTTGGCCCTCGGCAATGACCTTGAAATGTCATCCATAGTTTTGAAACAAAATAATACAAAATTAGTTATAAATTATAAAATATCGGCATTTCTTTAAATATCATTATTTTTATGTAAAAATTTGTTTTGATGATAACACGAACATGCCGCAATAAAAACTAAACGGTTGATATATGATATAGTATCAATAATAAAGATCGAGATTGGATTGGAACCGAGCCGACCGTTAATTTTTTGTGTTGTCAATGTGCTGTGTAAAAGTCATTTAGTCATTTCTTCAGTGGTCTATGGTCGGGTTGTTGTCTCTTTGACACATTCTCCATTTCCATTCTCAATTTTATCATTGTTGTTTTTTCTCTCTCTCTCTCTGGACAATTAATTTCGAATATATGTTATGTGTTCCCCATCTTTCCAATGGAAACAAACTCTAGATTTTGCAATTTCATTTTACCAAGCCAATTAGAATCAACCATTTTATTTTAGCCCCTACCATATAATGATGGTCAGTCAGTATTGTAATCAAATCCCAGAAATATTTGATTTCTGTAGGGTTACTGTATCATTGTAACATATATATTTTTTCATCATCATGTCACCCCTAAATTATCCGATGTTTTTCTTAAATTATCTCTAATCTGCTATATGAAAACACTAGCTTGAATGTAGAAATTTGCTCTCAATAGATGTCTTTTTTATATTCCTGTCGTTGAGTTGCTGCCTGATAAGTATTTAACACACACCTCATGTTATCCATATTTAAAGCAAAGTGAAATCGTTAAAAAAAATGATGATGTATACACGTGGTATAGGGTGTCATGTTTGATAGCATACCCGATTCCGATTATAGAAACGACTTCCGGTTTGAACGATTGAAAGACCGTTTCAGAGAATCTTGAACCGTTTCAACATAATTTTATACTTTTTACGATAATGAATTAAGATTCACCAAAACCTACTGAAATCTCAGTTTTGAACCATGTTTAGGTATTTTGAATAAAGTCTACATCGTGCATGGACAATAATCGTTTATGCATACCAGTTTTCATTTAAAGCTAAAATGTTTCGTTCATAGAGTAAACTGATGTCTTACGATTTTCCCAAAGACATATACTGACGAATGGTATAATGAGAGTTGAATGCGATAAGATAAAACAATAGCCATGCGTACACAATCATTTAAAAATGGAATTGGATTCCGAACAGTCGGTGTCAGATCAGATTCGAAATTTAACATTCGGTGTCTATAGTGATGTGACAACAAAGATGTTTTTTTCAGATACACTTGTAATTTCTACAGTTTTGAAGTGTGGGTTATAAGTTAAGATATGAGAAGCATTGCTATTCCAGCAATTTTTGAAATAACAGAATCTGCACTTCTGTATTTAGAAACCCAGATGTGTTTATGATGATGTACTTAACGCGCTATGAAAAAATATAAAGGCAAGTGGAAATTCGATTGACTTAAACAATTGTAAGATCTGGATGCGTTGTTTGTATATGATAACTATCTCTGAATGGCATTTCAATTAAAAATCAAATCCGGATCAAAGAAGTGTATTCCGTTTTATTTCTTATTATACAGTAGAACGAATCCTAGATTATAAAATATGAATGAGATATGCCTTAGGTTATTGACTAATTACTTAAGTCAATAATATATTAGGCTACACTTAATAAATTTGATGTTTCCCTGACTTGCTCGTCCTTGAAATTTCTTGATTAATATTCGTATGATTTATTGACTTGTTTTTTTCTGAGCTTATGTTTTCATGAAACCTGTTATTTTTTTGAACTACAATTTCACAGAACCTGCCAATTTGTGCAAATTCAGCACAATAATCTAAGTACATAGATCATAAATTATAATAAAATTTCGGATCTTGTAGTTTAAACAGTTCCTACCCGCTACATTCTTTATTTGCATTTTCCATAGTACAGTGCACTGGTGTCGTTGGTTCATGTCTGTAATATTTGTTTTTTGTTAGTTCTTTATTATAAATAATATAATTATAAATGGTTTTCTTGTTAGCTAACTATATATAAGGTACATTATCTGCTCATTGTTGAAGATCGTACAATGACCAATAGGTCTTAGCTTCTTTGCTTTTTATCACATTCTAATTACTTTTATCATTAACAGCGTCGAACCACCCCCCATATTCAACATCTTTTTTAAGTCGAGATAAGTTAATGAATATGCAATCGAATTTTAAAACTTTGTGTAGCCCTGCTATAGACTTTACCAGTAGCACATAGCTAGTAACGTGAAAAGTACAGATTTCGAACATATTTGTTTTATTTACGATGGTTTACCTTCAACTTTGAAGAAGTATACTACGCCTTGCTGAATGTGTTAAACAGAACTAAATGGTTTTAGCAAAAAAGTGCTATTGCTATAATTGATATTGCAGCTTTTAGTAATGACACTATTATGTTCTCTAATAGAGCATTCTAACAAATCGATGATATGTCAGGAAAACTACACGTCGACATTGGCATTGTCGTCTAAAACACATCGGTGTATCTGCAAACCCAATTAAAAGTTGTAAAACAAACAAATACTACAAACATTTTATACATGATCAAAAATGAAATAAAGGGATATTGGCGGCTGTGAAATACAAAACCCCCGAAACATTTGTTAATATATATGATACCATATTTTTTATTTGTTCTAACATAGTCTTTTTAAGATCCCTGCGTTTTCCTAAAAAAAAAATGCATAGGAAGAATTGAATTTTAAATTGTATGTAAATACACTAACAATCACTTAGAATTTGCAAGTATTTTACCAGCAGTGTTTTAGTATTTGCGATGGAGAATCAAAATTTTGTTTTTGAGAAATCAAGTTATTGGGTAGCTATAAATGTATCGTCTTCG
Organism: Mytilus edulis; assembly: GCA_019925275.1. Classification (NCBI taxonomy): domain Eukaryota; kingdom Metazoa; phylum Mollusca; class Bivalvia; order Mytilida; family Mytilidae; genus Mytilus; species Mytilus edulis. Next base: position 100,965,488 of record CM034350.1, on the reverse strand, counting down.
CTATCCAAGGGTTACGATCCACTCCCGCTCTCTCGCGGGAGTTGATCGTAGCCCTTGCCTAGCGACGATGTAAATGTATTACCTAGGGAAAAGATCGAGCGGTAACAGCATATTGAGGAGAGTTAAAACACGAGGAAACGAACAACCTTTGGACCATTTAGATGCAGAAAGCGATTTTAGCTATTATACGTTTATTTTAAAATATCCATCACGAACCTCTAACTTAAGCAAAATTAATTAGATCTATTATATACAAGACAGCTTTTACTCATCATTGATGGTCTAATTCGTATTTTTCTCGATACCGGTAAATGTTGATCTTGATTTAGACAATTAACCTTGCAATATCTTCAATCAGAATCATCTATTTTTAACCTCAAATTAATTTTAGATTACATTAAGCATGTTAAGGGAGATTGGATATATAGCATGTAACAATCCATTATATGTATACGGAAGTGTGATCAACATAGCATGTTTATACACCTCTCGAACATATTTAGATTGAATACCAATATTGTTATTAAATATTTCATCCATGCTTGAACCCTGACACTTCGGCATTGAAATGACAACTCGCCAAAGAGAATTCATTACCGAAAGCACGGCTTTAAAATGACAACTCGCTAAATATGATTCATTACGAAAGCAAACTCTGTATGGCAAATTATTGCTTTGTCAATAAAGAATGTAAACATTGCTTAGTAAATGTATGCAAACGTAAATGCTCTATTACTTGCAGCTTTTTAAAGTGTACGCATGTAGTCCGAATAATCTGATTAGTTAACAATGGATGACCCGCCAATGACCTGACAACGAACACTTTGTTGAAACAATAAAATGACCAACAATTCTTCAGATCTTAAGAAACGATAAACTTTTTGCGGCATTTTAATCTTTCATGTACAAATGTATCTCTGTAATTCAGTCTGGTATTTCCCCACTGTGTTTCTGCTAACTTTTATGCACATGCTAAATGAAAAAGTTCGGTTCTATTCTCAATTCTTGTCGGTTTTCCTAATTCCTGTCTAGCTTTTGTAGAAATGTATGCATGCATTTGCGCAAAGTGATAAGAAGTTATCACGACATCATAATTTATTCCTCTAAAGGCGCGGATACTAAAATGTATACTATAGTGCACATAAGGTTTGTGGAAACTTACATGCCCATTTCGTCCCAAAGGATAACTTCACAAAATCTCTCATGGAAATATGTCAGTGAGATTCTGGTAACGTTTTCCAAAATTTCTGGCAAGCGGTTCAGAAACAGAAGGAAGAACGAACGTACATATATGTGGACAAAAGGACGACCCCCCCTTTCCCCCCAAAAAAAAAATGTTTTAAAAAAAACTTTGAAATAGGGGATAATTTTATACTCAATAACTAGTAATAAGAACACCTGCTCTCATTATAAGTCTTTTCGACGACATATATAGATATCCAGCTAAATCAAGTTTACTGTACCGGTCTATTCCACTACACAGATATCCAGCTAAATCAAGTTTACTGTACCGGTCTATTCCACTACACAGATATCCAGCTAAATCAAGTTTACTGTACCGGTCTATTCCACTACACAGATATCCAGCTAAATCGAGGTTACTGACTGATCATCTACTTGACCTTTATCTGTGTGTTAATCTGACGTGTTATATATTTTTTTGGATTAGAGGATAGGAATGTTCTTCGTCTGGAAGTGTTAAATGACCAATTTTCGCTTCTGTTAGCGACAAATTAGCCTAAAATTTTACATTCGTCATATGTTACCTTTGAGCTATAATTATACACCTAATGAGTCAAATGGAATTATCTTTTTTATATAAATAACAAGAGGTGGTATGATGGCAATGAAACAACTCTACATCTAAGTCACAATGTAAAAAAAGTTAACAACTATATAAGTCAAAGTACAGCCTGAAACACGGAGCATTGGCTCACATCTAACAGCAAGCTATAAAGGGCCCAAAATGACTAGTGTAAAACATTTCAAACAAGAATATAAACCGTATAATTAATCTTGATAAAAGTCAAGAAACGAGAAACACATTGGAACCACATCAACACAAGACAGGCTCCTGACGTTATTTTTGAAGATTTAAATTTAACCACTAATTGTTAAATCTATCTCTAATATAAGGACCATCTATTTCCTAAGTAATTATAAACAACATAATATAATTGAAGATAGCAAGGAAAATCGATTATATTTCGATAATATTGCACATTTTTAAAAGCTTTTGTTATTTATATTTGATTTGTATCAACAATAATAACATTTATTCGTGCACCGAGACTAAAACTGTCTTGATAAAAGTGCTGAGTCACCACGATTAGTCAAAATGATGGGTACTGATAAAAAACCAATCCAATATTAGCACAACTGCATAACATGCATTAAACTCTCAGACTAGTTTTGTTTGTATTTGTGCTATCCTTTTGCAATCACTAATCCAAGAGTAAATACCAGATTTCAAGCCGAAACAAATATCGTTTACTGAAATGTTGCCTTTTTGCTGCGTAATGGCCTAAATTTATCACTTGGGTATTTCTCATAATAAGATATATAAAAATGAAAACTGTTTGTTAAACTGTTTATGGAATTAACTGCAAAAAGGAAAATTGAAATTTGAAAGAAAATAAAGAGTCCCAGTGTAAAATAAAACTGCTGAAATTACATGCAACTTTTTATATAACCGTTTGAGACACGATCTTAACACGAGATTTCATCAAATCAAAACTACGTCACTGCCATAATTACGTTTTAAAAAGGCAAAGGTCAGATAGGAAGTCGATCGGGCGACGTGCAAACTTGCCTTGATTTTTAATTTATCTAGTGCCATATGAATATATCCATAAACGACCCTTTTCAGCGCACAATAATTATAATATATAATAATTATATACTTAAATGTATAAAGTTTTTTCAGAGAAAAGTTCATGGATAATATTTTTTAAAAGTTTTTTAATAGAACAACAAAGGATATGTGGTAAACAACCATGACACAGTATTAGCAAATGCACAACAACAACAAAACCAAAGGATATGTGGTATACATTCATGACACAATATTAGTAAATGCACAACAACAACAAATACAAAGGATATGTGGTATACATTCATGACACAATATTAGTAAATACACAACAACAAAAACAAAGAATATGTGGTATACATTCATGACACAATATAAGTAAATGCACAACAGCCACAAACACAAATAATATGTGGTATACATCCATAACACAGTATTAGTAAATGCACAACCACAAACACAAATAATATGTGGTATACATCCATAACACAGTATTAGTAAATGCACAACAACCACAAAAACAAAGAATATGTGGTATACATCTATAACACAATATTAGTAAATACACAACAACAACAAAAACAAAGGATATGTGGTATACATTCATGACACAATATTAGTAAATGCACAACAGCCACAAACACAAATAATATGTGGTATACATCCATAACACAGTATTAGTAAATGCACAACCACAAACACAAATAATATGTGGTATACATCCATAACACAGTATTAGTAAATGCACAACAACCACAAAAACAAAGAATATGTGGTATACATCTATAACACAATATTAGTAAATACACAACAACAACAAAAACAAAGGATATGTGGTATACATTCATGACACAATATTAGTAAATGCACAACAACAACAAACACATATAGTGTAATATTCTCTGAGGCCGTATATATATGGCGATAATAAGAATGACAAAGAAAGCAGGTGTTCATTTGTATTCCACACGAATAATATATAAAATAATATATGGGGTTTACATAAATCCTATCAGACTGATATCAAAGGGAAGTAACTCAACAAACGTAAATCAAAGTACGTAAAGTACTATAGAATAATGTTACATATAGCAAATGACCTACTTTGTTGTACACTGATACGATTGATTCTTTGGCATTAGTGTTTTGACTATATGCGAGGTATGTGCCTCTTTAACAGGCATTTTTAAGGCTTCGAAAGGTCCTTCTTCTATCAGATACATTGTAGATGTACTAAAACAATGATTGCCCCGTAAAAGCGACAAATTTTAAAATTATACCCCCTTTTAAAAAAGCTATTTTACCTTTGGCTGTGCACTCTTTATGGTTGTGAATTTTGGATAGATCTCATTGACAAATTAAATATCAAAACTTGATCAATGCACTTCTGAGTATTGTTCACTAACTTATTATCGTGGTAACTCTTTCGCGACGCGTAATTGTCCATTTTTACCAATTTTGCGAAGTTTCATTTTCGTGATTTTCTTACTTTGTTCGTGTATTTATGTAAGAGAATATTGCAATTTGACATTTTTGCAAAGATTTTTGTACTTGTTGCTTTTTCTGTTTGCGATAGTCGCAAAAATAAATCGCTCGCGAAAATAATTCAGTTTACAGTATACAGTCAACATATTTACACTTGATAAAATATATGGATTATTACGGAAAAGAATTTATATATTCTTGGCGTATGCACTTGATATGTTATCTCTGTATCCTATCGCCTATTTCTACACTAAAATCAATACACAAAAATAAAAAAACAAGAACAAAAGAAAAGCGATTAAAATCAACTTCATCCTTATACTTTTAGATAACTACAAAATGTTTGACAAGCAGACTATTGCGACACGAATTACTGAGACGGTATCATGACAGTAATTGTTAAATTTTACAGATTCAACAGTATTATTTGTGATTAAACACTTTAATTACCAGACGATTTGTGCAGTTTGAGAATGTCCTGTATAAAAGCTTCAAGTATGCCATATAGGTGCTCAACTATGCCCGGTTTGTGCTTATCCTATAGTATTTGCCAATGGTATCTTTTAAACTGCAAGTACTTACGTTAAAATATCGCAACAATATATATAGGTAATTTATTTGTGTTCTGAAAATTTTGAAAAGAACTGTTTACAATATTTATGTTGTAGATTTTCATGTAGCACATTGGCGGATCCAGGAGGGGGGATAGTTCCGGGGGTTGAACCCCCCTTTTTTTGGCCGATCAATGCATTTGAATAGGTTGGGACCACCCCCCCCCCTTTTTAAAATGGCTGCATCCGCCACTGTAGCATATGCTGAATTGGAACTTATAATTCATTGTTGTGTCATATTTCAAACATATATACATTAGGAGAATTTAGGCACAAGACCAAGACATTGAAAAGAAAACAAATACAAATACTACCCGTTTGAAAATACCATTGTGAGATAACAGGCAACATTTACCCAACAGAATATTTTTGAGAATTTAGTTACAAAGATAAGGTATAAAAAAGAAAGATACTGCAAGTTCAAAAATACAATTGAAAGTGCAGTGTCTGATTTAAGGCAGAGTTAACACTGACAGTAATTCGAATAATTTGAGTCCTTTTTTCGTTTTGCATTTTTTTTATCAAAGCTAAAAAAGTGTCATGTCCTTTGATCTCCAGGTCTGTTTCATATGTTTATACTTTAGGCTTTGTGTGCTGACTATTATTCGTAAGTTTTTACTTTGACATTGAAATCGCCTTTCAAAATGTATTACACGATACATATGTTCAAACTCTGGCAGGCAAGGTTGATGAAAATTCTGACATGGCACTATTCCAAAACGATGAAAACATCAAATTGCGCTATTAACGAATTAATATTTTATTAATTATCTTTATAAAAAAAAATCATTGTGGATTGAATCTGCTTTCATTTCCAAATTCAAACATACGAGTGAGAATGAACATGGACCGTAAGAATGCTCTCCAGGGCTGATAACAACTTAAGTCGTAGTATACAAATATTTCGTAGGACATGTAGAAAAATTAGTTCGTTCAGAACAAATCTTAACTCTTAGTAGATTTATGCATACGGATCCTAAACTACTGAGGTAGATGTAACACAGTAATTCGAAATAAATGGTAATGAATTTAAAACAAAATTCGCTCATGTTTTTTTGTTTTTTTTTTTAACGATAACAAATATTTTATTCAATCATTTCCTGTTATATAAATACCTAAGTAGCCCAGGTTGCATACTTAGGGGCCCCTATGGGTTAATATAATGTCCATTGAACTTTAAAAAGGAGTATCTAATAGAAAACTAGATTAAACCTTTATTCCTTGGAACTTCGGAATTAAATTTTATTCCTTCAAATATACACAGCTGTCTTCTTCGTTTCAATGGCCAAGAGCAGATGAAACATAATAAAATATTTTGAAATGCGTAAAAGTTACTTAAAAATATTGGTTTAAGGGATTAATAAAGAAAGCGGTAGATTTGATGGAATGTAAAAATTCTACTGGGACAACATAACAGTGTGAAATGTCACTATTAAAAAAAAAATCAGATATATAGTTTCTAGAAAATGAAATAGAAACATTGAATCGATGTTCATTATAACGACCATTAAATGAATAATTAATACGTTCTTTGATGATATTTCATTGCAAATTACGATATTCTCTGACAAGACATCTCTAATGGTGACAGGATAAGATAGATTGAAAAGCAAGAAACCAGTCCGTTATGAACACGTACTTTCACGGATTATAAAAAGAGACGATTGAAAGATACGGGTTGGTCTTTTTTTTTTTTACACATTCCCCATTCCCCATTACCATTTTCTATTTAATCTTAATCTAAAAATTGGTACCTGATTAGAACTAGTTATGACATAGATAATTGTGCAGTCTTGTCAACCATTTACTTATATGCATATATACATATAAGAAAATATGGTACTGAGTGCAAATGAGACAATGTTTGGACGTCAATGCATTTGCTTCTGCAAGTTGTATTGGAACTCAAAATCAACATTGATCGGCCATTTTGTCATGAGATACAAGCAACACATTAAACTTCGAAAACGATTGCAGATTGAAATTAACAATCAATTTCCCCATAGGCGACAATGGTAGCCTTTTTCAAGATACTGACTTTAGGAAAGTTGATTTTTTATAAACCTTTTTAGAATTAAAGAAAAGTTCTTAGGACAGTATTTTATGGTCCAACTTGAAAATACAGGTTCGCGTTGCTTTTCTTAGCGTGATTTGTACTTATCTCCCATGCCTAACAATTTGCACTTAAAATACGCGTCTTATTCTAGCGTTAAAAAGACACCTCAGTTCCGTAAGGGCTAAGGCAAATAAATTATTTGGCATTTGGTGTAATGCAGAATGATGAAAAATAATGGGCGCACCTACCAACCAATCAGGAATAGTTATACTCTAATTCTGAATACCATGTTATCTTCATAAAATGGCTCGGCACCCATAAAATCTTATGGTTTATTGTAACCTACAGTTATCGCACAGAAATCAAGAAAAGCATCCTTTTCTATGGAACGCCACATCTGCCTTATAGTATTTCGTTTGCTCTTTGTTCAAGCTCTTGAAATATTATTTATAAATTAATAGCATGAAAATAACTAAATAAAAAAAGCAGAAAAAATGGAAGGCATGTGTCCCTGTTTTTGAAAAATAAGCAATTGAAAATTTGGCGCGAAATGATTCTCTCTAGATTTTTCATACATTAATAATTGGCACTTTTTCTTTTACAAACTATTAAAAAAGAAAAAGGATTCCGATAATTTGACACAAATCAAAAAACAATACCAGCGAACATCCTCAATGGATTCTTTTTAGAATTAAACGATCCCATTCCATCCTTCCTGTCACGGGCTAGCATTGCAATACAATGAGAAGTAATTAACACGGGGAGACTCAAGTTTTTTTTTAAAACTTCGTTGCAATACATAAGTTTCCTCATCATCGGATATCATGAACAGATACTCGTAAATGTCATGAAAATGCTCTATGTAAATACAGTGGATTTACAAACCCCTCGTCCTTCATAGTCAATGCTTAATTGTTTAGTCTACCTCAAGGTTCCAAGATAATTATGAACTCTATGTTTAATATCATAGAGACACACTCTAACACTTTACCAGTATAAATACTGTTGTACAGTAGACATATTGATTTCTCAGGAAGACTCAAAGTAATGGGAGGGGTAGTAGATAATTCTAGAATAAGTTTATCTCTCAAGAGTCCAAGGCATATATGTACATGTTGAAACTATGCCACACAACCCTATATGTTTTGACCTTTGCACAAAATAAAAGTGCATATGAACTTTCCATCCTAGGACGTGATTACAGAACTTGGTAGTAAAAGTGTCACAAGTTTTAGCCGTAAAAGTATTTCCTATGGGAAATTGCATTGTCTATATTTACAGAAGTATAACCTACATATATACAGAGAACATAGAACTGCGATGATACGGTAACTAATGTTTTATACATGCTTAGTTCACGATGACATTGATGAGGAGTTTCACGGATATTTAGTATAAAATCCTTCAGGCAAACCTTCTTAGAAGTCTTACGAGTGTCAATTAATTTGTCAAATAGTAGAGATTCAGTAAAATCTCAGAGGCTAAGAAAATTTGAGTTTTGTATCCATTTCACATTTTTTTAATGATGATAAACTGATAAACAAACACATGTTTTTTTTAAATTTAGTTTAACAAAAGAATATTTAAAAAATAAAAGTTAATTACATTGTATTTGAAAATATCAGTTTGAATGAATAATAATATTAATCTTCACATCTAATGGGATGGTGGATCTTGAGGGATAATATGACTTTTATTTCCATGACAGTATTATACAGATACACATTATCACGAAAAAGAATATAAACATTGGGAATCAATGTTCATTTTATAGACCATAAAGATGAATTATTAATAATAAGCTTGCCGATATTGTCATGCCAAATGAGGACATACCCTGATAAGAAAAATCCTACGTGACATGAAAATAAAGATTTCTGAAATACAAAGGAAACTGATAGGCAGCTATAAAAACTTCCATTTTGATATGACAATGTAAAATTGACGACTGCATATATGACAACGCTAATATTTAATCAAAGGAAGGAAGTTGTGCGCATCCTTATCTCACGTGCACCGGAAGGAGGAGCGTTATATTGCACGAGCTCCGGATGTACAAGCCGTTTATGCATCGCAGGTGGCACATGTCGTCTTTTCACTGTGTTTGTTGAAGATAACCAAAATTCATCTAGCAAGTAAATATACTGGATGACAACTTTTTTTTGAGATTATCATTTTAATGGAGTCCCTGAATATTTTGAGAAGTATCAGATTGGAAATTACGTATAAACGAATGTTAGCCATGTTAAATTTATCTGATATCCTGGCTTAAATGTCCTATCATTTACACAGTGCTTAACAAATCGACTGTTGTCTGTTATTTAATGAGGTTGAACTAAATGTTATGAACACTTATAAGGGTCCTATATCCTGTTAAAACTAATGTTTAAGCATTACACAATGGTTTGCTTTTCTCATACTATTAATTAACCTTTTACACTTAATTTGTTAAATATGTTCTGTCTAATGTTTTAGTCAGGGAAAACACGATTTGTAAATTAGTTGTATTCGGCATTGAACTAGATTTCAGTGCTTGAAGATCATTTATTTAAATATGTATCTTTTTGACTTTTTTTATTTCTTGCCTAGTGAATCAAACTCTTCCCATCTGATATTTACAGTTTGTTTTTATGTTATGCTGTCATACCACTGTCCAAGGTTAGGGAATTGTTTGGCATTTAACCTTCTTACATGCTTTATGCGCCTATCCTTCGTCATAAGTCGGTAATACAGTTGTTTTGTTCGTACATTTCGGGTAAGCTTTTGAGCTTTTGATAGTTGTTTATAAGTTTTTAGGTTTTACTCATAGGTTTTTCTCATAGCTGTGCGATGGCCGATAGTTGCTAAACATCCAAGGCATTATATCTCCCACGCTTAATTGTCCCATGGTCATCGTGCCACATATCCTTATTTTCATTTAATTCAGACATATAGTTTTATTATCATTTTTTTAATCAACGATTTTGAAAAACAGTTCATGCATAGTCAAAAATATGCTCCCCATTTTGTTTTATTGAAATTTTTCATTTTATATCTAATCGACGTTTGCTTGTGTTATACATGTATGCATTTACAAATGAATTGAACGTGGTTTTATGTATCTATATAAATCAATTGTTTAATATTCTCTAGCAGATCACGTTTATAACTTGACTGACAATACATTTCTTTTGTGAATATTATAACAGCGATAGTGGCGGCTTTTTTTATAAATGTGTCAGCAGAATACTTTTTTACGAAATATTGTAGTTCTTCAATTGGTCAATTAAAGGGTTACAATAAATGTTTACTCAGGTTGACTTAAAATAACTTTGATGTCACTAAGGCCGTGTTCACACCAAACGCCGTGTACAGTAAACATGTTTACAATTAGTTAAATGTTAAATACGTAGAACTGAATTCAAAGTTTTCGGACATTTTTTCTAGCGGTTAGAGAACGATCATTTGACTTCAAAAGGGGGGATGGAAATATTCCGATCCCCAATTTGATAAAAAAAAATCTGTTCATACAGATGATAAAAAAAATATTCTGAATCAAGAGTTTCCCCATACATTATAGTGGTTAATACTGAAAAAAGTATTTGTTCACCAGCATCGAACAAAAACCGGAATAAAAACGTACGCGCGGAAAAACAATCTGACTCAGATAAAAAAAATAACTGTCCCCTTTTTTGAGTTAAGATGTTGCTACTTTATGACAGCCATTTTTATAATTTGTAGTAGTTTGAATAAACTAGTGATGTCTCGATTACGCATAAAAAAACGTTAGCTTCAGCAGCGTGCCGTTACAGCCGGAAAAAAAAAGATATTAGGGATCACTACATTTTTATCTTTTCTGTTTGTTTCAAATGGTATTTCTTCTCCAAGGAGTATTTGGTTAAGGAATAGGGTAACGTTTTTATTTTATTTCAAGTGTTATTTTATGGATCTGAGATACTAGACAAACATATCATTTACCTCACACTTTTTTTAGTCATGCATTTATGCGTGAATCGTTGTTTGAGAAAAGACCAGTCGCGAATATTTCTGTGTACGTCCAGTCGATTCGGGAAGACCTTTTCAAATGAATTAGGCAGCAACTATTTATTTCATTTTTTTTGGAGGGGGAGCGGGGGGGGGGGGGTCGAGGGGTAGGGGGCATGGGCTATAGATCTTTTCACGAAAAAATTTGATGACAAGTCGAAATCAAATTTAGCATTGTATAAAGTGGCAACTGAGGGTGAAAGAAACAAAAAAAAATCATGGCCAAAAACTGGAAACATTTTTTTTTTAAACAAATCCACGGCCCACCACCACCCCACTCCCCTGCCTTTATGTTTTGTTTTCAACTATAATAGCACCCCCCCCCCCCCCCCGAAAGTCAATTATGGGTTCGGCAATGATGCTGCTTAGAGTCTTGATCAGGGGTTAATAAAGTACGTTAATAAAATTTAACAAAAAAAATATCTGTAAAATTAAGACAACAATTTCTGTAAAGAACTATACTAATAATTATCAAAAATATCAATTTTACTCAAAAATAGTTTCCTCCTTAAATATATACACGATACAACTAATGTCCTGAATGCCTAGTTTTGTGTACACTTAACCTAAACAAGGCCTACATTGACTATCGACTGTGTGTAGATAAAATATGATTTAAACTACATGTAAACATTGAGTTTTATCAATGGGAACGCAATTGTGTTTAGTTTACGTGTGAGTTACACTAACACAACACCTAATTTAGGTCAATGTGAACACGGCCTAAGTCTTTTAATCTAATGTCAGACTTCGTTTATAAAATAGTCAATTATCTTTGTAATCTTATAGATTCTTAGTTTCCGTAATTATCTAATCACATGTAGAGACCAGAGAAGTTCCGAAGGGACTGATAGTTCAAAGCGGAAATAATTGAAGACAAAAACGAAACTGTAATTTCAATGTAACTACACCACTGATGGTCATGCTGATACGACACGAGTCTCTCATGTTCTTAGTTAATAAAAAAACCTCATTTGACAGACAAACGATAATTACTATCATTTAGAAAACTATCTTAAGTAAATCAGTCATTGGAAAAATTTAGCAAAACCAATTTAGTTTTGATTTAATTGAATTACCTCTCAGTACGGATATGTCTACAAATTTAAAATTGTTGTGTGTTTTTACTCGTAGTTGGTTGTTAATTTTAAATGTTTTACATTCAATTTTGTAGTTTGTTCGTGAATACGACGATTATGTGGAGAAGGACTAGCTAAATATGGAATGTCGCATAGCAAGCCTAATGTGACCGACATTAGATTTGTTAGATATACACACGAAACAAAGGAATGAATTCATAATTAATCTTATTTCTCTTGATGGAGTATTACTCTTTATAAACCAAAGTTTAGAAATACGTATGACTACTCTTGTTTTCGCTCCTTTCATGATTCCCTTTCCCTTGTCGTAAGTACGAACAATGGACAGTTACAATAATAGCCTCCAAAATTTGATATGAAGATTTATTAAAATGGCAACCCTTTATTTAAGGAATGTACTGTTTTGGTGTGCCCTTTAACCAGTGAAATATATTGCAGCAATCTTGATATCAAAAACTTCAAATGTAAAAAAAAGTGTTGAATCAATTAACCTATTAAGAATGTTAATGGTTTCTTTAGTCATCAGAGAAGGTCTGTAATACTTGTCCCTATCCGGAATTTTATTTGAAATTTGCAAGACGACTGAAAGTCACGATTGGTGCCAACAGTGGAGCAGATAATACATATTATCCCAAAGCATCTAAGTGTAAATCTTGTTTTGTGAGCTTTGTGTTGTTCAGTCTGTCATTCGTTTTTAAAGTCTGGAACTCTTTAACCTTGATACGTCTATTTGAAGATGTTCCTTTGTTGTATCTACAATTGTTGCTTTTGCTTTTAAAGACTAGGATAAATTCCACTAATTTAATTTGTAATTCAATAACTCTGTTTCAAGATTTCCTGTTTTTGATATTACTTAGTAAAACAAATGGAACCAACACTTTTCATTCGTTTGAGACGCTTTGATGGATTAACCTTGACCAGGAACGCTCAAAGCAACTTACACTTGAAAGCCAAGGATGCAGAGAAACCAAAACGAATAAAGAGCTGTATGACTAAAGACTAATAACCAAATCTCCCCAAGGTCAACTTGGCCTGAAGTAGTTGAAACCTTAGTTTCTTAATAATCAAACTAACAAATTATTCATTTGACGAAGGAGATTATATTCGGATCTCCTGGATTGGAATTGCACGCGATCCTGTCAGTTTTGACTAAATATCTATACTACCTGGTGTGAATTGAATTATTTCTGATAGGCACATGTATTATAAGTTAATACTCTCGACGTAAAATCAGCAAGAGCTACCCCTAAATTGATGCCTTAAATTAACCAACCATATTTTGAGGGCTACACATCGCCTACAGGGCCGACGTTATATATCTGTGTGTTGGTTGTTTTGTTGTCCTGTCTTTCAAAGTTCCATTTAGACCCATACTTTCTAAATTGCATACTGTAATAGTTTAACAAATCAACATATAAGCAAATAAATATCTAATAACTACATGTCTATAAGCACCGAGAAAAGACAGCAATGAACAGAGCTTTCATTTTCGTATATTAAATGTAATGACTAATGATATGATATTAACACCAAACACACCAAACAAAGTAAATAATGTGAATAAAACTAAACGTGTTGTACAGATTAAAGCAAGGGAAATGCACAATAATAAATATATCAATTACTATCAATACTTATCCAGTAATATGTGATCATAAAGCACGGGGTCTCGAATACCCAGACTGCCAGACCATCCGTATATGGTATCTTCTCTCTTCCTGACATGTTCCCATTTTATTATTCATTCAAGAAAATAAAATCTAAGCTAAACCAATAAAAAACCAGTTGTTTGAGTAACAATCTTAGTTTATGTGTATAGCTTGCTGCTCGGTGTGAGCCAATGCTCCGTGTTGAAGGCCGTACTTTGACCTATAATGGTTTACTTTTTACAAATTGTGACTTGGTTAGGAGTTGTCTCATTGCCCAGACCCTCATTGCCACTCAAACCACATCTTCTCATATCTATATATCGAATGAAACTAATAGCCGCGCACTGAAATGCGAAGCAAAAAGGGCAAAGATATTGGAATCCCAACAAGACGGCAAAAAACGAAAGAAAAGAAAAGAATGACATTTTATTGTCATTAGTGCAGCTTTCAACATTGTAAATATGATCCGCTCAACAGAAATGGATGATCGAGCACATTGTCTTTTGTTTCGCATTTTGCTTGACTTATTTGCTACAGTCTATTAGTATTACTGATGATCATTGATACAAATACATAAGAAGAACACAAACAGACTTTTAAGGATATGATTTTGGTATAAGGAGAAAAATAAATTTAGAATTTAAATCATGTAGGTTTTCTAAATTCCAGAATGAGGACAAATAGAATAGCACTAAATGTAAGGTTGAAGTATGTACATTTGAATTTAAGATATTAAACTGATACATTTTAAAAGATAATCTTTTATCACCTGGTTTAAACAGGTATGTGTCAACAAACTTATAACGTGTACAAAAACCCTTTACAAATTATAATTTGTATCTTGTACACACATATATATATATAACTCAGTCCTTCAAATTAAACAGAAAAAAATGCTATTTTAGGCGTGTTATCTTCATGAATTACGTTAATTTTATTACGACCGACCGTGCGAGTGCTTTATAGCCAGCCTATGTCGTTTAACACACCCATCAGTGAGTGATTCACGTTCTTAGAATCTTATATATTTTTTTTACTTTCAGTTTATCTTAGAATAAAATATAAAAAAGCTCAAACCAAATTCCAGTACATTCATGATACGTCTATATAATTATGTGACTGAAATATAAACAATCTCATTTCAAAATCTTGGTAAACATTCTAATTAAACATCAAACAAAACTAAGCTTACATTACATTAACAATATAAACTTACAAATCAATTTTAGTATTGTGTTATAGCGATTAGACGTCATTTCTCTTGACAACTGTCCAGAATTGGGTTTCCAGAATTGGGTTTATAATTCAATCAAAGAAAATAGGTCACTGCTGTAATCGTATGTCACTTCGTCAAGAAAATCAACGCTAAGATCGTCTGTAATTGATGTTTTTGTTGAAAGGACATTACAGTACATTCGTTCAATAAAAGACATCGAAATAAATGCTAGCTTTCTGAATAAACAGATATGCAAAAATGCAACTTTGGTGTATAAAATTGAGAATGAAAATGGGGAATGTGTCAAAGAGACAACAACACAGCCATAGAAAAAAACGACAGCAGAAGGTCACCAACAGGTCTTCAATGAAGCGAGAAATTCCCGCACCCGGAGGCGTCATTCAAACGTAAGGGTTCCGGCAAAATTTCAAAAGCTCAACTTATACAATAATGATTGAAAGAACACTCGAGGAAAAATTAAAACATTGTAGAAGATATGGCGATAAAAACATTGCTTGATTAATTGGTTTTGCTGAACATTCAGTGGCAAATATTTCATGACTTTTCAAACGAGAATTTTTTTTACAATAAATCTAAAAGGAACAAAAAGTAGGTTTTACAATGATGAAAGGAAAAGACATTGAACTATCACTGTCAAACGAGGGATATAAGCTTATTATATAATGCCTTCCAAGATATCAACTTTTGTCCTCAATGTTCCAC
Source organism: Mytilus edulis (assembly GCA_019925275.1). Taxonomy (NCBI): domain Eukaryota; kingdom Metazoa; phylum Mollusca; class Bivalvia; order Mytilida; family Mytilidae; genus Mytilus; species Mytilus edulis. The sequence goes on along the minus strand of CM034350.1, from coordinate 100,949,813 downwards.
TTCTCATCAACAAAGTTTATACATCCCGCGCAGCCATGTCGAATGGTAGCATTCAGCACATGCAATTGACAATTTCGTGTAATACAAAAAAAAAAGAAAAAAAAAAAAGAAGGGTTATGTTTACTCTATGTCCTTGAGTAAGATTCAGGAGAAGAAACGAGACTTGAGCCTCTTTCGACACTTTATCTATATGTTTGCCAAACAAGCATTTAACGTGCACCAACTTGTTCGCAAATAAAATGCCAACAGCCGATAACAATATAAAAACTTCACGGGCATCGTACGACACTTTGAATTTTTCTTGTCGTTTCTAAAAACCATACTTTTTGGAAGTTGGACTCAGTAAATTCAGACCAAGAGCTCGTTTCTAAGCGTGAAAAAGTTAACAGTAGAAATATCAGAAAATTTTCTTTTCATGTTGCTCTGTCTTTGGTTTCTATGTTGTTTTGTTTTGTGTGCAGGTGGTTTTCTTGTCTGTTTGTCTTTTCTTTTGACCATGGCGTTGGCGATTTGCGAGTTTGAGTGTCTTTTTGGTATCCTTCGCCTCTCTTTGATTATACGGTAATAAAAAGTGCGGTGTAAGGACATTAATTATTGGCCTTTCTGAAGATAAATTGCCAACATCATATACAGATCGTTATAATGTTGTGTTAAAATGCCACATACAATTATAGTGCTGTTATATTCGAGAGAAAAATTGTGACAAAGTGATGTCATTGAATGACTTCGGTATAAATTAAGTGTGTCACTACAAGATTTTCCGATTTGCGGCTAATGATAAATAAGAACGAACATTGAACTCGATTCTCTAATAATAAGCAAACTAGAAATCTCGTGTGTAAATGGAAAAATCTCCGTGAATTGATTCATTAAATGTATAAATATATATATATTTGTTAAGTTGTTAATTCTATGCAGTAGCAGATGTGGATTTTCGGGGGAGCCGCAGGCCCCACCCCTTTTCTAGGAAAATGTTTGATGATTAATTACTCAATAGGGAATCATTGAAACATGATCAGAGCGGGCCCTTCCTAGGCAGTCATGGGCCCCCCACTTATGAAAAATTATGGATCCGCTACTGCTGAACATAATGCTGATTTAACTAGGTTAAAATATGTCTTTTTAAAATTCAATTTTATGCACATTTGCATATCTTAATACATTTTAAAATTGATTATCTATACAAAGAGATGTGATTAAGCTGTGTAGGTTGTTAATATCAAATTTAATCTGATATGTATATATCAATTTCATTTTCTGTTCCGTCTGTCTCAGAATCCAGACTGCGCGTCTATCATGTTTAAAGATATATACATTCGGTTCTATTTCGATTTTCGTTCAAAATTTAGTCGATAAAGTAGCTTTTGGTATAAGTTAAAAACTTATACTGACTGTTTTATGTCTGTCTTATTGAAAGTGTATGTGCACATGTGTGCTTTAGCCGTATTTTGGGGAGGGACCAAACGCTGTTAAAAACAATTGCAAAAATTCTGTGTGTTTGAATTCATTCGGAGTTTGTACAACATATTTTTTTTATTATTCATGTTATTACAAACGTATTTATACTATAGAAACCTATTGCAAATGTTTAACTTTAAATACGAAGAAGAAGAAAAAACGACTAAATTTTATTTGATGGACTTAGTCTGCGATAGAAGGGGCTTTTTGTTTTCTAGTCAGTTCGTCTGTCGATCTGTTTGTCTACTTTTATCAGCTTATTCGTTTATTGGTTGACGGGTAGTTTTCCATGACTGTCCCTCTGGTATCTTTCGCTCCTCTTTTACCATGAATAGTTCAAATCAACTGGAAAATAAGATCACATGTTTATTATGGTGTCATTTATTTATTTTTTTCATGTCAAAGAAAGGTTTTCAACCCAGATTTAAAAAGTTTCTTTTCGTGTTATGGTTTCATACAATTTCGACATAATTTTCTCCATTATTTTTAATCAAATATCCAAAAACATAAAAATCACTAAAATAGCAAATATTTGAACTGCTTGGATCTCAATGATAAGCGGCTGTATTATTTTTTTGTTTAACTTTGATGTATAAATTTGAAAATTTAGGCTTGATTGATTGATTGATTGTTGGTTGCTTAAATTTAGGTTTTAAGCTCATTGAGTATCCGACAGTTAAGTCAATTTGCAGTAGTTCTTTTCGATTAAAAGTGCATTTTGTAATTTACTCAGTGTAGTTGTTTGCCGTGCAGTGCAACATTATGCTGTTTTGAGCTAGTCCAGTTGTCGCCTATATTTCTGACAAATCTCATTCCACAGTAGCTTTAATAACCTTGACCCTACCTTTCAGTCAGTTCAAACAACTTGACCTTTAAGTAACTATTGAAGCTTATACTTTTATCTAAAATAATAAAATTGACCATAAAATATCTCGAAAGAGCAGAGTTATATAGAATGGAATAGACGAGTAAAAACTAATCAGATAAAACCTATTACTTTTCCTTTTGCTATTGTGCAAGCCTATATTTGACGTTAATTACACTTTATCTCAGTCAATAGACGAAATAGCAATTTATCCAGTATTTGTAAGTGCTTGACATAGCATTGATCAATAATTCAGTTAACAAAAAGATAGGAATATGTGTTGTGACATTTGATAGAATGCTTAAATACCGAGTATGTTGTAATCAATGTCATTTATAAACTGTAATGCGACCACGTGACTGTTATGTGGTAGTGGACGATATCACTGTACATGTGACCAAAGTAGTGTTTTGTGTTTTTGCAAAATATTTCTGGTTGGTTTCTGTGGTCCATGGTAAATAAAAAAAAGCAAACAAACACTTCTGGCCAATTTCGAGCTTGACATATGTCTTTCGTTTTAGACTACGTAAACTTCATCTCTATACCATATAGGAAAATATATGCCGTTACAATTTTTTTCCTGATGATAATAGAAAACCTAATATAACGGTTTTAGTTCTTTAATGGACTTTCTTCAGATGCGGAATGGTTGCGTTTTTGGTTTCCTTATATATATAGTTATGTGTCGACGGTTGATATCCGGCGGTTCTACTGGATCAGTTTATCCGTAACCAAGGTTATCCGATGTATCATCGAAACCCACGGGTAAACATTTTAACCAGACCGGGACCTACATTAACCATGTGTCGTTCGAAATCATCTGAATTCTATGAAATGATCCAAATGACCCACGTCCGACGTCCTTAGAAGTAAAAGAGAGGAGTTTTGAAACCCCCATTATAATTAATAGTTTATAGACCTCCAAATTGTAGTACACCACTCCATCTATTCTTTATGGTCATCTCTACATTTCTGTTTGTTATCGTTGATCATCGTTGTTTGGTTTGCTGTTTCAATTTGGTTTTAGAATGATTTGATGTTAAAAGTGGGTTTTCACTGAATGGCATATTTATTTTATTGATGTATTGATTCAATTGTGAGTTTGTTTTTAGGATTAATTAAGGATTTATGTAAGTGCTTTGGAATAGTAAAACCACTTCTTCTAAGCAAGTACATCCGTGGAATTCTCATAAATTTTGCCATAAAAATCGGGTGGCTATAGTTCATATTGGGTATTAAAAGTAAGACGGCTTGTTTCTATAATAAATAAAAGATATACTGTGATCATCTGCGACACCGTTTTTAACTTGACTCAAGAAGATCTAATGAGTTCAGATGTATATACCCTCTCTTAAGAGTATCTGGCAATTTTAAAACAATTAGAAATAGTGTACCTGCCGAAACTGGATAATAAAGCCCCAGTCACACTGTCACGTTTTATAGATATAGGAAGATGTGGTGTGAGTGCCAATGAGACAACTCTCCATCCAAGTAACAATTTAAAAAGTAAACCATTACAGGTTAAAGTACGGCCTTCAACACGGAGCCTTGGCTCACACCGAACAACAAGCTATAAAGGGCCCCAAAATTACTAGTGTAAAACCATTCAAACGGGAAAACCAACGGTCTAATCTATATAAACAAAACGAGAAACGAGAAACACGTATATATTACATAAACAAACGACAACTACTGTACATCAGATTCCTGACTTAGGACAGGTGCAAACAGTTGCAGCGGGATTAAACGTTTTAATAGATCCAAACCTTCTCCCTTTTTCTGAAACAATAGCATAACATTACTCCGTTTTAAATTGCTACGTTTCAGGCTACGTTTTGAATAAAAATGTCCCGTTATTTTGAAAGCTAGGTTTTACTAGGTTTGTGCTACGTTCTTACCACCTTTTGCTACGTATTAGTACGTGTAGACTCACGTTTCCACCACACATTGATACGTTTCGATACGTAGTAAGCACATTATGTTACGTTCCGTTAAGGTTTGGGGCTTTATTTCCTTAGCATTTTACTTTATGACTATTTGAATTGTCTCCCTTTGGTTATATGTATTCGCAATTTTGGAAACTTCAAACAGTATAAAAAGCTAATCCAAATTAGGGAAATCAGAGGAAATACTGCAAATATCAACTTTTTAAAAAAATTACCCGGAGATGTTATATTTCCAGGAATACTAGAACACTAATTTAAAGCCGAAAACTAAAAAGTCGTCGAATCACGGAATGGTGACCTTTATTATCACTTTAGTTTATGGATGATTTATCAAAAGTTATTTAGATATTTTTCTCGTCCTGAATATGTGTGAAATATTTGCAACTGGACGTTAAGCAACCAATAGTTAATAGTTAATAAGTAATTGTCCTTATTTTTGTAGATTATTTGACAAGTTTCCAGACGTGCAGGATTTATTTGTGCCTTTTCGAGGATTATCTTCAGACGAACTTAGAACTAATATTAAATTACGTGAGCATGGCCTTAGAGTGATGGGAACGATTGAGAAATGTATAGCCAGACTAGATAAACCAGAAAAACTCGAAACTCTAATGTCAGATCTTGGACAGAAACATATAATATTTGATACTAAAATTCAATATTTTGATGTAAGTTTTACAATTTTAAGTATGCGCAATTTTGAATGCGTAATGTATTAAACGGCAAAATCTTAAACTGTTGGAGATATTCATAACAAAATCAAAAGTTGACTTAAAAACGTCTCAGCTTGATTATATGACTTTTCAATAACAACAGATTTGAAACTAGTTTAAACAGACGCAGGAGCTCGAGAACCCGAAGGGACACTCAAAATTTGGAGAGAAAAAAACCACGACAATAACATTAGAAAAATGCGACAAAAAAACACCCAACAAACATCAGTCCATATTTTGCAATAAGTATACATGTGTAGAATAGCATAGACTGACCAATATAAACCACACCAAAACTACAAAGATACCAGGTGCTACATAAGGGTATGCACATCATGTGCCATGTATGGTATCCTTCGCATTGTTTACGCTCATGTACTTATTTGGTGAAAATCTCGTTTGGTTATTGCAAAAGAAATGTAGCATTCTTTGGCATCAATACGGTAAACACATGAATCTTACACTTAATCAAGTGTACAGTACACACAAACAATTGAATCACTAAAGTGGAAGGATCTGGTTGCAAAATGAGATTTTTGAAAACTTTTATATTGTTATGAAAGATCAAACCTTACGAGAGAATGAAATGCTAGAAAAATATTTTAAATACTTAATTTCAGGTTTGTTGAAGTTCGTAACGGAGATGTACATTGTATATTATCAACAGTGTTTTTTTTATCACAAGGTGTCGCATGACTTTTAATCACCAGTCACATGCATATTAAAGCTCTGTATCACTAACCTGGCAACAATTGCAGGTGCGTTCGATCCAAATCTCTATTGACTTCACCAGTAAAAACTGACCGAAACGAAATAGCAATAGCGCTGATAGCACCGTTTAAAACCAATTAACACATCAACCAATGATAATATGTACATATTTAATGAAACAGGTTTTGTTTTCTGTTTTTAGCTGATTATTCCGCAGTTACTTCATGCCTTGGAACCTATTTTGGGTGATCAATGGACACCGGATGTTGAAGACACATGGTCGGATTTTCTAAAATATATAACAGCCCTAATGAAGCAAGCTATGATAATATGATAATGTCGGGCCATCGGTCAATGTTCAGTCCGAAATTTTGAACTGTGATTTGAAAACAAAAATGTGTACATATAGACAATCATCATTTCTATGTGCTTGTGTTGTTCATATAAAATTTATATATTTTACATGTAATTTCAATTGAAGATATTTTAATGACTCATCATGCGAAATCACTCGTAAAAACCTGTAAAAAAGATTTGTTAAATTTTCACCTGATTCTGAAAAAGTTATGTCACATTTCATTGAAACGTTTTATAATAAATAACCACGTTATTTTAAATGTTTTGTCAACTTAAAAAAGAGGCGAAAGATACAAAAGGACATTCATAGTCATTAATCGAAACAAAAGAAACATCGGGGCATCATAGTCATTGGTCAAAACAAAAGAAACTAAAGGACATTCATAGTCATAGGCCAAAACAAAAATTGAATAGCCATTGCGAAAAAAAGAAGGAAATAGCTCAACCAAGACAAACAAACGAACAAGATCCCAAGTCAGGAGCCTCTGGCCTTTGTCAGTCTTGTATAATTTTTATTTCAAGTTTCTTGGGTATAATTCGGAGTTTAGTATGGCGTCCATTATCACCAAACTGGAACATATTTGTTTAGAGGCCAGCTGAAGGACTCCATCCGGGTGCGGGAGATTCTCGCTGCTTTGAAGACACATTGGTGACCTTCGGCTGTTGTATGCTCTATGGTCGAGTTGTTGTCTCTTTGACACATTCCCCATTTCCATTCTCAATTTTTTTTAACATTATATTAAACACAACATGAATAACCATAGACTGAGCAACAAGGCAAAAAAGAACAAACAAAAACAACAATCGGAGTTATCTAAAGGTGCTTCAGAAAGGTAAGTATTTCGTGATTCACCTGTGGCATCCGTCGTGTTTTATAAATATTTACAAATATCTGCGGCAATATCAATTTAGAGTTCATGAAATCGACCAATTAAAATACTGCATACACAATCTGAGTACACAATTTTCCTGTTTTGATATGCGATTATACCTTTATATCATTCACACCTCTAGAAAGTAACAAAAAAGAAAACTGTGAGTGGGTAAATATATCTATATGTACACCCTACACAACCAATTGGACGTCCGACGTTGGTTTCTGGTTTATTGCTAATCAAAAGAAGACCAAAAAGTGATCTTATTTCGATTCCACAGGCAACTCTGGGGTCACGTACAATGGATGTCGGATAACGATTAATGACATAATTAAGATTTCATAATTGACTTATTCATAGAAACAAGGATTTGTATAGTGGTCACTTTTATGCCTTCTCGCTTCGTCTTTACTTTGTGTGTGATTTTTCGCATCGAGGCCACTAAGAGTCTACATGACTGGACAGGATACAGGAGGTATAAATACGCTACCACTTCTGTCGGAATGGACCTGTGTGTTGATAGAGTTTATGTATGAAATATTTGCCACTGTAAAAAAAACATCAATCAGTTAATATAACTTATTTAAAGTGGTTCACAAAGCAGTGAAAGCAATACATTCGGCTTTCAAAACCTTTGGGTTTGACGACCGTATGAATATAATCACAGAAGAACTTAACGTGCACCGGGAAATTAGGATTGCATGTGAATGTCAATTAATAAAACAGGTGCAAATGGATATATTGTTATAGTTAGAAACTGACATTTGTTTTGTTAGCCTTTATCAGTTTTCTTTCCTATCACCTGTTTTTGCAATCCTTTGATGTCCCAAGTGTCTGTTGACAACACCTTTGTATTATTATTTCTCGACATGTGTGTGCTGAATGTGAGAAACAATGAATATATTTTCGACCTGTCATTTGACCAATCTTCTTCAGTCACTTTTCCTTAATTAGTTGTCAGTTTGTTCACTTCTTTTATATACCCTGCTTGCCAACTTATCCCCATGATACATTATATTGTTAAAATTATTTATTTAAATAACAAATTAATAATTTCTCACTATAATCAAATTATCTTATCAATTAAGATCGAATCTCTTTTGTTAATAGAACCATATCTTTTATGTAAGCTAGGCGATTATTTCATACGTGCAGATAAATAGAATAGTAGCGTGTGTAGCATATTTGCTCAAACATAGGGACAAAAAAGTCCCATACATGTTTAGGACAATAACGATTTTAAAATAGTACATGTATACAAAAATCTTTCCCGGAAGTACTGCTGATAAATAGACTGACGGATAGTCGCGAAATCTTAACTGCAAGGGAT
>CM034350.1:100899536-100941458 GCA_019925275.1 Mytilus edulis | reverse complement strand
CAAATCTGATGTCTCAGGAAGAATTTCCATTTCAACTCCATTTGATTCTGCAAAGACGATGTATATGGTATATTCTAAAACTGGACCAATGAATAAAATGAACGGTAACATTGAAGCTGGAATCAACGAACAGAAGATTACGACTGACATAACTATTTCATCTGATGACGTAACAAAGGCATCTGTCACACTCCGAACACCATTTTCTGAACTACGAAATGCTGATGTATCCATTAGATTTTCTGGCACCGCTAAAAACTTTGACAGCCACAGCGAAGTGACTGTTAACGAAAAAATGGCTGAAGCTGATCTGACAGTCATTGTGAATGATCGTCTTGACATTAGAGGGTCTATGAAAACTCCATTTACTAAAGACTTTGTCATCCGAATGAACCATGATGGTGCATTGAACAGTTTCAAATCTTCTTCTGATGTATCATACGGATATGATAAAATTAGTGGACAAATAACAACTGATTTGACCAATGGAGTACAAATTGACATCACCCTCAAAACTCCATTTTCAAATGATGTGATCTTTGCTACATCTTCTAACTACGATTTCAAAGACTTCCGATCACTTTCTCAGTTAACATACAGTGGAGCTAAACAACACGAATTAGAAGTCACCTTCTCTGCCGTTAAGGAAAGAAAATCTCTGAAGTCAAATGCACAAGTTACCTACAATGGAAAATCAGTATCAGGAAAGGTTGACTTTGAAGGTGGAATGAGAAACTTCAAATCTGCAGGAGAGGCTAAATACAATAACCAGAAAATAATGGCAGAAATCCAATTCCAGTCACTGAGAAGAATAAATGGACAATTTTCATTGAAAACACCATTTTCGTCCGATTTTCTCCTATCCTTCAACCATCAAGGTCAGATACCAACTGCTTTTACATCAGCTGCTTCGATGTCATACGGAAAGATATCCCATGATATTCAGGCATCATTTAACCATGATGGGTCATATAAGAAGTTCTCTACTAATGGTCAGATTAGTTACAATGGCAAGAGAGTATCTTCAGACATTTCCTTTGATGCTACTAGTGACATAACAGGAACAGTGACATTGAAGTCACCCATGACGGATGACATAATTGTTTCTTTCTCCCATAATGGAACACCATTGACATTCAGGAGCATTGCCAAAATTACTTACAGTGGATCAATGAAACACGATGTTCTCATAACATTCAATCATGCCGGATCAATGATGAATTTTAACACTAAAGGCGCTTTAAGCATACAATGGCAAAACCACATCAGGGGAAATCGTATTTGATGCTATTAAAGACATTGCAGGTAAATTAGAATTAAAAACTCCTATTACAGATGACATAATTGTAGCAGTTTCTAACGAAGGATCCTTAAGGAATTTCAAATCTTGTCTCAAAGTCACATACAAAGGACAGTTACAACATGATGCAAGCCTTAAATTTAACTTCGACGGATCAATGATGCAGTTTGGAACAAAATCATCTTTAATGTATAACAGCAAAAAAGTATCCTTCGATGTTAATTTTGATGCCACCAAGGATATTGAAGGGAAAATTACATTGAAATCGCCATTTACCGAGGATATGATTGTGGCCTTCTCACACGAAAACACGATGAACAATTTCAAAACCTGTCTCAAAGTTACTTACAGTGGAGAACTGCAGCATGATGCCAGTCTTACCTTTAATATGGATGGAACATTGGTTAAGTTTACAACTAAATCAGTTTTTACCTACAACAACAAAATGGCCTCTACTGCCGTCAGTTTTGATACAACAAACATTCTTGAAGGCAGAATAACAGTCACAACACCATGGACAAATGAAATCATTGTAGCTTTTTCAAATGAGGGATCTATACAAAATTTCAAAACCTGTCTTAAAATTACATACAGTGGTTCTTTGAAGCACGATGCCAGTTTTTCATTCAGTTTGGATGGATCAGTCAGAAAGTTCTTTACACTGGCTTCAGTGAAGTACAATGACAAAATAGCTTCCGCTGAGGTAACTCTTGATTCTAGAAAAGACATTGTTGGAAAGATCACCTTGAAAACACCAATGTATGATGACGTTATCATTGAGATCGCCCGCAACGGTAACTGGAAAAACTGTTTGTCCTTTGTTCAAATCACCTACAATGGCGCTTTGCAACATAACGCAAGAGTAAGCTTCAAGTTGATCAAGAAACCAACAAGTATCCAGGCAAATACTGAAGCAAGTTAAATGGCGAAACAGTATCCGGAGACATTTCTATTGAGACATCATCTGGAATTGATGGAACCATGACTGTTAAATCACCATGGAGCGAGGACATTACCACAATTGTTAAATACAACGGAGAGCCAAAAGATTTCACTGCCCAACTTCAGCTGAATCACAAAGGCTCTCGTCAATATGAAGTAAATATAAGACATACAACAACTGGTGAAATGAAGAAACTTTCAACTGCTATCTCTGCGTCCTACAACGGCAAAGAAATGTCGTTTGATGGTTCATATGACTTAAAAGACAACAAGAACGCTCAAATGACTTTCAAATCACCATTCACCAAAGATGCATTTGTGAAAATATCTTTAGAAGGAACAGTTCAAAGATTTAGCTCAAATGTAAAACTATCATATGGCGAGAAGACCCATGTTATGACTTCAAAATTCAATATGATCATGACTGATTCCAAATTAGGTTCTGCAGTTGAAATATCAGTCGACAACCAGAAAGGATCTATTGACCTCCTTGTTGAGTACTCTGATGAATACAAGGTTAAAGTATCTGCCAGTTCTCCACTTACTGACGACATTGAACTAATGTCTTCTGCAAAAATAAACCGTAACAATCTTATTGGTTCATTACTGATTAAACTCGCAGGAAAAACCATCCACGACAGCAGTTTCAGCCTGACAAGAAGAATGGGAGAAAACCAATTTGTCGCGAATTTAAATGCTGTATACAACTCTAAAAATGTCAATGGGGGATTTTCAATTGTTACATACAATGGAATTGACGCCAAAATGACACTAGAGACTCCAGTTGCAGGATACGAGAAGATTGCAGCCAATTTCTTATATGAAACTGACAGGGATACAATTACGGCACAAGTCAATGGAAACGTTGGATCTAACAATGTAGAATTTAATGCAGTTTTTGATAAGACTTCACCATTCAATGGAAAAATTAATATCAAAACTCCAGTCAGTGGATTAACCGAAATGTCAATGAACGTAGTTTTCAACAATAATCCTTCAAACTTTCGTCTCACATCTGATTTCGCTATTGAAGGTCAAAACATGTATGACCTTAGTTTTGAGCATATCTCCTCAACAAGAAATATACAAGGAAGTCTAGAACTGAAAACAACAATTTTAGAAGACATTGACATCAAGTATGACATCTCTGGAAGTTTAACAAAGTCTTCATCTTCGTTCAGTGCCTCCGTTGGAAGTAACAACCAAATTTCATTGAACACTTTGACCAACATTCAAGGCAGGCAAATGGGAGAAGTAAAATCAACCTTAAATATCAACATTGCTGGTTTCACAAAAACAGCTGAATTAGAATTAAAAAGTGGAAGAAGCTTCAGCGATTTCACTTCTAAAATAAGTGGAAAAATTGATAACGATGAAATCTCTGTAGAAACCATATTTAAAAGTCAACCATCTTATGAGGCATCGGTTAAGGTAGAAACACCTTTCAAATCAGCTAAATCAATGTCAGCTACGATCAAGAATGTTCGTAAATCAAATTTTGTCAGCACATCAGCTGTTGTTGCACTTTCCCCTGAAAAGGTTTACGAAATAAGTCTTAATTATCTCAACCAGAACTTCAGAAAATGGATATAAAAGCCGAAGTAAAAACTCCAGTGAAAGGACACGAGTTGATGAGATGGGTATACAGGCACGGGACTGACCAGAGTTTTATCTGTATTTTCGAACTACGAATGCTCAACTGGAATTCAAATTACTGGTGATATTAAACTGTCACCAAGATCGATCAACATGGATGTCAGGACTCCGTTTCAAGCAATTCGATCATTGTCTCTTAAGGGAAACTTAGAAAGACAAAATATGATCTATAGTTTAGACACTTCTTTTGAGATAATAAGAAATCAGTTAAACTATCTGGTTTAGTAGACTTAGAAAGCAGACCAATGACAACTAGAATCGAGCTGAAGACTCCATTTAAGGGACTTGAATCTTCCGAGATCAATTTGTCATGTACAGGAGACATCAAAGATTTGCGCGCCACAGTCGAAATTGTAACTCCTTTGATTAAACCAATCAATTCCGAAGTACATATCCGTTACGATTCTCTTTTGGACATGGAAACCACTGCAATTCTTACCACAGGGTTTAAGTCCTTCGAACGATTGAGTGTTTCATTGGTCAACAAGAAAAACAGAAATGAATACCAAACACATGTTGAAACCTCGTGGAATAGAGAAAAGACCATTGCATTTGATGCTTCATGTGATGTTTCGGAGATATCTAGTGGAAAGCATATCAAGACATCCATGTCAATTTCTACACCTTTCGAAGCCCTTAAAACTATAACTGTCAATATGGGACATAAATATTCCACTGGTAACTACATGCAATCGGTCTTCTTGGAATACAACGGGAAACCTCTACTAGATATTGACACATCTTATTCAAATATTGAGCATCACACAGTATCCATAGTAACAAGACACCCTAGACCTATGAACTTCAGAATCGGAGGTAACATGGAAGCCGAAAAGATAAACAGCGATATCAGCTTAAACTGGAATACAGACAAAACAGACAGCAATATGAACATGGAAGTCTTTTATAGTCATAGCAATAATAAGTGTAACTTAGCAGTTAGATTTGTACATCCGTCTAAAACCATCGGATTTAGAGGAGAATTAAAACGTTCAACAAGTCATAACTTAATTTCGCTTGATGTAAACATAGATGAAGCCAATGTATTTGGATATACCTATGATTGTAAACACGGCAATGATGACAGAGATACATAGTATGAAATTCCGTTTCCCAAACAGATCTATCATGTTTACAAACGCAATTCAGAACCGTCTTGGATCTAAAATGGTAACTGGTGCCTTCTTCTGGGATGCTGATGGTGACCAGACAAAGAAAGTATCTGTTAAAGGGGATATAACTCCAAGTGAAAATGGTGTAGATGCCAATGTTGTTCTAGAAATGCCAAGTATTGGACAGGTAATGAAATATTTTAAGTAACTTTCTTGTAACTTAGTCAATGACAAATTGAATTGTTCAATTTCTGTAATCGTATTTTCCTTACCGCCCCTGATGATCAAGTTGAAAGAAACATTGTATTAAGAATCTTATTCTTATCTATGAATGTTAAAACAAACAACGTTTTTTCTGGTTATTAAAAAAAACCTATTCTATTTAATCTATACTGTATGGATAAGTCTCATAACTTTTTTTTAAACATTAACCGATATTCATTTACTTTTTTTTATAAATAGGATGTAAAGCTTGATTCCAAAGTGAAATTCAACAAGGGATCTGTTCTGTTTGATGGTAAAACTGCATTCCAGTATTCTAAAGATTCAAGGAAGACACTAATTCTTTCCTCACGACTGGAAGATCTTTCATCTGGTACTGACACCAACTACAGCTTTAACCTAGGAATCAAACATCCGTATACTACTGTTGACGTTGAGGTAACTTCACTCCTAGAATCATCAGTTTACAAAAAGATGGCTTCTGTCGATGTTAAATACCAAACAGCAAACAAAATGGCAAAGAACTTTGGAATAATGGGAGAAATCGATAACTTGAAGAAGAGCATCAAGATGGATGTAAGTTATTATTTTACTAACATGTTTGGGGATGAATCATCAGCAAAAAAGCGTTATTTATAATGCCATATAACACCCGAATAAACAGTAGAGATTGTAATATGTAGAAGCACAAATAGAGAATTACTTGAATTAAGAAAGATGAAAAGAGGTCAACAAAAGGGCGGAACTCGAAGAATAATAAACAAAGAAAACATTTTAATGTCCTTGCAAATTACAATTTTAGAGAATAAATATAACAAAATACATCAAATAATAAAAGAAGTAGCTAAAAATCCTGTCAACTAGCTATGTTTTATTAAGAGAAAAAATTGAAATGTGTAAGCAAATATAATATAGAAAAGATATGTTTTATCATAATGTATACATGTATTTAAAAACACATATATGTTCATTTACAGCTGACCACGCCTATTAAATCAATCAATATCCAAGGAAATGTGCAAACTACAGCTCCATACAAAGTGTCAATTAAGAACCTGTATGATAATGCCAAACCAGTCAGTGCAGATATTGTTTTTGACCCATCAGATGTCAGTATTGATGTCAACATGAACTATGATATTGGTAAGAATGAAAAGCTGACCCAATTATTATTAATATTTAAACTAATATGTAAATTTTCTATCAACTAATGTTTCAACTAAGTATGTTTTTAATTACAAAGATTTCTAATCTTTTTAGGCAAAGTATGTTTTAATAGTAAAGGTTGCAGCTTCTATAGGCAAAGTACTTTTCAAAGCAAATGTTGCAACTTTCTCAGACAAAATATGTTTTTGAGTTAAAGTTGCTTCTGCCTCAGACAAAGTTGCCCTTCGATGATATTGCCTGCTATTTTTATGGTTAATTGTTTTTGTCTAAACAGAAAAGCCTTCTATGTTTTTATTACACAAACTTGGATAAAAGTTTTTTCGAAGACAGTTATTACAAAGCACGGTGTCTGTTCTATTTATCCGGTATACTACATCTGCAAATCTCAGACTTTTATACGACGATTAAAGATAATGATCTGTGTACTTATTATAGAAATAGTTCATGATAAAAATATGTAGCATTCGGATTGAGCTCAATATAAGAAAGATATACTTCTAAAATATAGAAGTACAAAAACTATAAGCATGTACAACAATTTAGTATTTTACCCTGATATTGTTTCAGACAATCCACAAAACATTCTTCATGTGAATGCTAAAATGTCAGACGAAAGTGGAATCACAGCCGAAGTTTTCAGAGATGTGGACAGTAAGAGAGTTTCCGATACGCTCATCAACCTGAAACTGAAGACTTCCAAGATACTTCATACACGTGTACATTGGAACCCAGATCTTTTGAAAACCGTAAAGGTTTGTTGTACATTAAAAATTATGGGAAAACATTCATTCGAAAAACTAAGGATTTCTTATCAGGATGATACCATAGCCGTATTTGGCAAACTTTTGGAATTTGATCCTCATGCTCTTCAACTTGTATTGTTGGTTAATAACTATTCGGTATGACGTCACTGACGATCTTATTAGACGAAAACGCGTCTGGCGTACTAAATTATAACCCTGGTACCTTTGATAACTTTTTACAACCACTGGGTCGATGCTTGCTGGTGAGTTTGTCCGAGGGTATCACAACCAGAGTCAGCACTTCGGTGTTGACTGAATATCAATTATATGTCATTTTTATAAATTTCCCGTTTACAAAACTTTGAATTTCGAAAAACTAAGATTTTCTTATTCAGGATAGATTACCTTAGCGTATTGGCACAACTTTTTGGATTTTGGATCCTCAATGCTTTCACTTTGTAATTGTTGGTTAATAACTATTTCGTATGAGCTCATGATGGTCTTATGTAGACGAACGCGCGTCTGGCGTTCTAAATTATAATCTGGTACTTTGATAACTTTTCATCATGTTAAACAGAAATTACTTATTACAAATTAAGCAAAACATTTATCTTTTTACATCAGTAACTTGTAAGGTGGAATATAGATAACTAATCAACAATAACAACTTCATTAATATTACAATATGATAGAAATAATAGAACAAATTGAATTTAAAAAAGTCTTTGTTTTTGCATTATTTTTCTTTTAAATAATACGTCCGTTGTTTAAGCTAATCATAATGTCTTCTTTTGTAGTCTGTTGGTTTGAACAAGATTCATAAATATGGCAATGGCATTAACAAAGCACTTCAAGCATCATGGATTGCTGTAGAACAGGAGGTCCAATCAAAACACAGATTGATCATATCTGCTATCAAAGAAGACATGAAACCATACATCAATTTTATGTCAGCTAGAGTTACCGAACTTCAAAAAATGAGACGCAATAATGATTACTACTTAAATGATATCGTAGGACATTTCCAAACAACACAAACTGTTATCAGGTAGTTAAAACCAAATCATTATCTTTAATTTTGTTTCGTTAATTTTCACTATTATTGGAATTCAAAGTTTTTGTTACTTCTTTAAATATAATACAAAATAAAGATGTTACTATAACAATAAGTAAAAAATATTCACAGTAATACCGAAAGTTAAATCTTAAACAGTTATGTGTAAAACATGTAGAGAAGTCTAAAAACTAATAGAAGGAGTGTCAACAAATGGTGAAATATCAAAACGAGCTTAAGAAGTTAAATACTTTTAATTAAACACTTTTAATTTCTATGAAAATGTTTGACTATAATTCTGACAATTTCCTTTATTATTTTAGACATCAGATGAAATCACTTGAGAATGAAATCAACAGTCTAACAAAAGATATGGACTGGACACTATATAATTTGTATCTTGCTGAAATTACTGAATTAGTAAAGGTATATTTATTTCTGTGATTTTGTTATAAGTTTTGCACTCATATTGTTTTATAGCGTTTCTATTTGTATATGAATGCTATTCCTTGTCTTAAACCATTTTACAACAATAACAACTATGAATTATAACATTTTACTACAATAACAATAATGAATTGTAACATTTCACTAAAATAACAACTATGAATTGTAACAGTTTATTACAATAACAACTAAACAACTTTGAATTTGAATATTTCACTAGAATAACTACGATTTGTAACATTACACTACAATAACAACCATGAATTGCATCAACAAACTTTATAATATTTTTTCTTCTTAAGAAGAATAACACATTAATATTTTATTTACATTACAGTTAATGGAAGACATGTCATTACAGTACTACTCTGAAGTTTTAGATTTTACACAGTCACAGACAACACAGCTGTCAAACACCATTGAAGGAGTATATACAAAATATGGAAAACAAGTAACAGGTATACATCAACATCAATGATTAATTGATACTCAGGATATAAATATCAGATACTACTCAGTAAATAGAAACGATGAATTAAACCTAATATAAAGTACAAAAGTATGTAAAAGGAAAACATTAATACTGAAGTCCAATTTAAAAGCTTTTTATTTGCCATTTAAATTAGGGACTTTCCTTTTAAAAAAAATTCTCGGAGTTCGGTATTTTTGTTATTTTACTTTTTTACGATTTGATGTATTTTCAAGTTTAAACTATTTCTTATCTATCTTTCAGATTCAGTTGCATCTATTTCAAGCAATAAAATTTTGGAATCAGTTCGTTCAAGATTACCAACAATTCCAATGAAACAAATGGCTGACAGATACAACACAGTATCTACAATGCAAGAGAATCAATCAATACTGGGCTAATAAAAACACTTCCAACCCCAGTATATCATATGGTGAGTTATACATTTGAAATATACTCCCAACCCCCAGTATATAATATTGTGAGTTCTACATTGGAAATCCATCTTTAACTTGTAGACATCTTCAAACTATATCATTAAAATGCTAAAAAAATTATCAGCAAAGCAAAATTTGATTATAATTTAAATGAAACCTATTTTTTGTTGAATTCTATCATTTTTTTATAAGTTGGTTATCTTTTATTGTGTTGAAAGTTAATTCGATAAACTAAGTGTTAATTGGATGTTTCTTCTGTTCTTTTCAGGCTTCATCAGCATATAAATACTGGGAGATTGAAGAAAACATCAGATCTGTTTTTATCAAATTCGTCAATTTTATTAAAAAAGACATTGGAGACGAATTCAGTAATATCAAAGACTTAATTACTGATGTTAAGAAAACAAAAGTCACAGTATATGACCCAAAGAAAGGTCACTTTGAAATGGACATTTATCTTCCACTAGAAATGAAATCTTTAACAGAAGTTAAAAGGATAGCCAATCCAATTGAGAATCTCAGATCTTACATTCCACAATCAAATCCACTCCCATCCTTGGGCGATATTTGGTCTCATGCAGTTATTCCATCGTTTGGTGGTGAGTAAAATAAAGAGATCGACGTACCGTTTGAATGCAAACCAAACATTTTGTTTTATAAAACTCCCAATTTACTAAGAGTTCTAAATGACTAACCCTTATGCTACTTTTGTAATACTATGCACTGCATACATATGAGTTTAATATGTTTGAATTTAAACTTCATTTTTCATGTATATTGCATTCTTTATTCAGATTCATTTAAGTCAATTTGAGGCTGCGATCATTGCATTGGTATCATATTCAATTATATGATATTTTAAAGTTAAAATATATGATAAAAAATAATTATGAAAATTTCATGCATACGAGAGACGAAAGATATCAGATGAACAATTAAATTCATAAGTCGATAATTATCTTACAACGTCATTACAAATAACAACAACACCGGAACAAAACAATCACAACATTTAACTTAAAGCAACAAATAAGAATAGGCAAGTTTGCGCACATGATCAAATTCGTATACTACTAATTAGTTATAATAGTTATAAATATGTTCCATACCTTCATTTACAAAAATGTATACCAAATTAATTGAATATATTTCAGCTCATGCTTACATCAAGGGAGATCATTTCACCACCTTTGATGGACAAGAATTCGATTTCAATGGAAGATGCAGCTATGTCCTTGCACGTGACTTTGGCAAAGACAAGTTCAGTATCATTCTTAATTACATGGGACGACAGAGTAAAAAATTGGTTGTCATGACCTCCACACAAAATGTTCAAGTTGCTCCAAATGGAAAGGTAAGAATTATTCGGATCTTATGTAATTAAGTTTCTTAAAGTTTAAGGGATGCATTTAAATTATCAAACTTAGAAAATAAATGAATTTTGTAAAACTTTGCCATAGACGATATGTTCTTTTCTGCATGTATTGAATTCATTGTATTGCTAATTCATGATGAGTGCTTTCCGTGTAAAATTTAGAATTTGATGTTCGATAACAAATATTTTTACCAAATTAATTAAACGATTTTCTTTCTTTTTAATGTTTTCTGCTTTCTTAAAAACAGCGTATGAGTATTTTCTTCGCAATCCTTATTATGTATGTTTTATATTATTTTCAGGTCCGTGTTGATGGAGTAGAGAGCAAACTTCCATATGCATCAAACGAGATAAAAATTTCACAAGTAGGAGACAACATTTACGTCGATGGAAATGGTTTTGGTGTTGTCAACAATATCAAATCCGCGTCATATGACATTGAACTCAGCCATTGGTTCCATGGAAGAACAGGTGGTCTGCTTGGTGTCCATGACAACGAGAGATTTGACGACATGATGATGTCTAACAAACAAATCACATCTGATGCCAACGCTCTGGCCACTTCATGGCAAGTCCAAGAAAAATGCCGTTAACTATAGAACGTTTACCGAAAGAGATTCAATTTTGTTTTTGTTGATTATTTGTTAATTGTTAATTTTTGGTTCTTATTTATTTCTTTTTTATTTCTTTTTGTGTATAGAAATTCGATTATAATAAATTAAGAGCAGCATTTCTTTTGTTTGTTTCACTCATCAATGAACCATTAAGAAAGTAACGTTTATTGCAGCAATTTAAACTAGACTACTTAAAAGTTTAAATAAGGATGACAAACCGAGATATGCAACAAAAGCACTATTAAAAAACGAACGGTAATATATCATGTCTGACTTCGTCTAGATACTTTCCAGAAGAAAGTTTAAAATACAGCTTAAAATGTCTTTTTGTTATTGCTGTCTATGGGTTGATGGTACATTGACGTATACCAGACATTTCCTTTCACTCAATACGTTTCATACAGTATTTAAAACGTATGGGCTGTATGCTTTTAACATGATTTGGTCTAGAATTAACTGATTGTAATAACTCTGTGTACCTTTTGATATTCAGATAATGACGTAACAAAAGATGAGATGCTTAGGGCTCAAAATTATGTTAAACCCCGACGCATGTTAACTTGACTGTCCAACGACAGAAACCTCAATAGCCGTTCAATTTTTTCATAACTTTTTTGTGATAGAAAAACACAAGTTATGGGGTAACCATTCATTACACAACATCAGTGCATATACTTAAAGCAAAGGAGAGCTTTTGTGTTGCTGTTCTACATCTCAAAGTCAAAGTGCGGTCTTCAACACGGTGTTAACAAATATCTCATCTAATTGAAAGTATAAGACGCCCCCAAACACGTTGTGATTTGTTTTAACATATGAACATAATAGCGATGACCGACCTCTTAGTAAACACATACTCTTTAATACATTCACAACTTGGCGAAACGATTTACATGAACCACTGTTGGTAGAGTTTGTGTATCCGATGACATCATTCTACCAGTAGTTATGTATGGTTCTTCAATCTCGTGGCAACGAACATGCGGTAAAAAGATTATTAGACTAACTGTCGAGATGTGCATATGGTGTAGTAATACTAATATTGCTATATAAATGAGAGACGGGAAGATACCACAAAAGTATTTATATTCAAACTCATGTCAAAGAAAAACTTACAAAGTCAAGGTGAAAAACGGGTGTTGATTTCTGAATAACGAGACAACTGTCCATCAGAGTTCAAATGACCAATATACTAGTAAAAGAAATTTTAGGTCACGCGATTTCTTATTTATCTTTTAGTAATTTTAAATACATTTTGTAAGCATCGATTTCTCATAATCTGTCTAACTTATAATGTGTTGTCTCTTCTTCGTGATTTTCCTTCATGAGCATGATCTTATTCATTTCATTTTTTAAGTAATTTGATAAACGTCACTCAAATGAACGCGATCGAGAGTTTGAATATATTTGATAAATAACCAAAACCACAACATTGACGATAAAAACATGTTTTGGGAATGACTGATGTCATCATTACGATAAATCATAACGGAAGGTTTGAAAAACATTTGAAGTAAGAAAATGGGATTTGATAACGAAATCATAATGTTTCAGTTCTAATCTTTATATCATTCTTACTGTACTTGCATGTCTTTGATTTTCAAATACAAACGGCAATATTCTAGAAGGTATAATCTGAACAACCTTGTACAAACTAGTGTTATACAATAATTAACACACATATAATACAATAATAGTGAGCAGAAAACATTGCATTTAATGCCTTGTTGACGGAGATTTATCAGATTTTGGGAAGGAAACCAATGTTACGAATTACTATGCAGCAATATGAATTTGTCCCAATGATAATAGTCCCATGCTGAATATTATTGATTTAACTAATTAACTTGACAACAGTTGCTATTGAGTTTTCTATGTAAAGCCCGAAAAAAAAATGGAAAGAGAGATTACAATGTTTTAGTTTGGACTAGTTTGATTTCTGTAATTTATTACATACTTTGATTTTTAACCCTGTCTGCGACAAATTTATGTGACGTATATAATTTTTCTGACGTCAGACACTCTAATCAATCCATGTGTTCGTAGATAGTAGATGTTGTTGTGTCCTGTTAAATTGTTATACGATGATGACTGATGTTCCCATATTTTGACTATTTTATTGATTGTGACTGTTTATTTAACGCATCATGTAAATGTACCGGAATTTGATGAGACTGTTATTAAAGTGAGAGGGTTAGCGCTATAGAACCAGGTTTAATCCACCATTTTCTACATTTGAGAATGCCTGTACCAAGTCAGGAATATGACAGTTCTTGTCCATTCGTTTTTGATGCGTTTTGTCATTTGATTTTGCCATGTGATTATGGACTTTCCAAATTGATTTTCCTCTGAGTTCAGTATTTTTGTGATTTTACTTTTTACAAAACAAAATACATTTTTGTTCAAAATTTGTAGCTATTCATAGACTTTCAGGCTATAAAATTTACCCTTACGTTTTAAATGTACACTTAAATGCGTTTCTACTACGAGTTTTTTTACATGTCATGGATATTCATATTGAGCATACGAAAAAGTTACAATAAAAGAGGGACAAAAGATACCAGAGAAACAATCAAACATATTAATCGAAAATAACTGTATGTAATATATGTTAACTGTTCTACTAGTGTAACAATCACAGTATAGTAAGTTTATCAATTGATTATTCTTCTTAAGCGAGCTAAATTAAAAATGACAGTTTATAGGCCGAGTCCGATGTACGATTAGGTAACATAGGAAACTAAGCAAAATGGCAATGATACATAAATGACAAAGGACTTTAAGTATACTAGCAGTTACTTAAAACCAAGGTCAATATCTCAATTAAACAGATCATAAATGACCTGACAACAGTATTATAACTATATCCTTTAGGAATAAGACTATGTTAAGTTTGGGTCAGCTTTAGGGATAAATGCCAACATTTTAGTGCTTGGTAAAGAATATTACCATAAAGTCATTGAATGTGAAATACCTGAACTTATGAAGTATTTCGTTCAGTGACTATGAGCTCTCTTCGACTGGTACTATTTATGCATAATATGAGATAGTTGTTAGTTGTGTGTGCCGGTTTGCTGTTGATCTGATGAGCCAGGCGTATATTACAAAAGTGTTCTGTTCTTCTATTTTTTGTCACCCCACTTACTGTCCAAAGTAAAGGCGAGGACCGGTTATGCTCCAAAAGCTGCTTCATCTTACTCTAAAACCGTTGCATTTGTACAAATTGACATTTCAAAACAGATATTTCAGACTGGTGAATTGTGATTTATTTACTAGTTGTAAAATCTTTGCTCGTTGTTGACGGTGATCAATGGTTGTTAACTTGGAAGTTATTTGGTCTCTCGTGGGATCATACCCTATCTTTTAGTATTATTATAAACTTGCTTTGAATAACTCCGAGTAATACTCTTGGTTTCAGTATTTTGTGTTTCTTGACTTTTTTAAGTACTAGTAGTTTTTGTTTTGTTCATGTCGATCTGAATAGTCTAACAGACTTGCTTCTGCTTCTACATCACCATACCTGTTTTGAAGGATAAAAAAATGCTCTCAAAATTTGGTTACTCCTATGAAGTCAGAAGCTTGCCATTTAATGGTTTTTTTTTGTAACTTGCTGACTGCAATATGATTTTTGTTTTCACATCTTGTCATGCCAGGACCTTTTATTGTTTTCTACACGATGCTGTTTCAGATTAACTAGTTGTTGAGGTCGCATACATGGAATGAGTTGTCTCTATCGACAGTCTAAGTAGTCTCAATGAAAATTGCGAGTCGCTCGCTGTATAGACTATCCGAATTTTGTTCGGATCGAGTTATCTCGTATCTGAGTGTGGCTTGTTTTTGTTATAGTGTTGGCAAAGAGTACTACCAGGGCATTTCATAGTTTCAAATGCAAAATACGTATTGTTTTCTAAAATAGCCTTTTTCATGAAAAATTATAACTTTATAGTCATTTAATGTGCACGTACATGTACACATCGGTCCCTATTAATATGGAACAATGATATTATTGTTTCTCTCTTGATACATGTAAAAGGAGCATACCATAGTATACGACAAGACATTTAGCAAGCGTTTTACTTGACAGGCAACAAAACTGTCTAATTTGACCGTTCTGCGAATTTCTCATACTGAGTAGATTTAAATGAATTGTTATATGTAAAAACAATCAAAAAGCAAATGCATATGCACGTTCACCGCCTTCACAAAAATTAAAAGCTTAATATTTTAGATGACCGGGATACTTTATACGTTGAATATATGCCTTATGTTATAACGTTTCCGTCTGTCTTTAATGTCTACTTGACAGATTTTTCGTAAAGTTAATGTCTTCCTTGTTAGTCCGTAGGATGCCGATATTAGGGATGTGCGTACCTTGCAAACACATTTCACTTGATCTCGCCCTTATTTCATGGGTCAGTGAACAAGTTTAAGTTTACGTGGTCAGTTATTTTTTCGGTTAATATAAGTGATAGGTCTACTAAAATTCTTTAAAACTCCTAAATGATCGATCCGTTTATAAATTGAAATCAACTAAGGTTTCAACTCCCTCAGGCAAAGTTGACTTTAGATTAATTTGGCTATTCATTTTGGGTATTATTTGTCATAAAGCTTATACATCTTCTGATTTCAAATGTTTGGCTTTCAGCGTTCCTTGTGAAGGTAAATCCAGAAAAGCACTTCGATCGCACGCATGACAATAGTCTACTATATTTGGCGTACTGAATATCTGTAGGGTGTTTATGTCTAAGTGGCTGGTGTAACCTGACCTTCACCTTCATGGTTCTGTGGTTACAAATTAGATTTTTGTGTTTTGGTCTGTTTTTCAAGTAATGTATTCAATGTGTCAACTATATTTGGTGTATGGAAATATTGTATGATGTATATGTCAGTCTTGCATATGTCATTTGACATTGACATCATCTTCTAATGCAATTTGAATGTAACAATTTTTTTCATTGGCTAAAAGTTGCCGTCAAATCCACAGTTGACCAGGCGTAACTAAGGAGGGACCAGCCATTTTGAATTGATGAATCAACAAATGTCCGATTGCTACTACATAATCAAAAATAAAACAACACCTACCTCGAATTCGCCGTTTTAATGTAATTTTATCGGAATTTGAAGCGTACAGCTAACGTAATAACGTCCAGTTTGTAAGTTTTCATTTGTATGACGTCACGTTTAGCCATGACGTCTTTGTGCCAAAATCATTCATGAAGTTTCGCGGATTTTTTTTTTAATTGACATATTTAGACATTTTTTCTTTTTGTAATGCATTAGAATCGGAATGACAGTACTGTAGTTGAAGAGTTGCCACCGTCAATTTTGATTTGACGGTCGCAAATCTCCGTTTTACTGTCTCCGCTACGCGTCGCCAGTAAAACTGCATTTGCGACCGTCAAATCTACAATTGACGGTGGCAACTCTTCAACTACAGTACTGTTATTCCTTAATTCACGTTTATTACTCAATGTCAAGTTTTTTTGTGTCTTTAACTGTTTTTCATGATATATATTATGCTATAGGTTAACTATATTTGTTGTGTGTAATGATTCTAATGTGTACATGTCTGCCTGGTAGGGTTCATTTACCTTGACCACTTTTTTTGGATCATGTTAAGTGTATGTGATACTTGTAGTAAAACTTATTATTGCATACTTTCAACTTAAAATCAATGTTCTGTAAAGCAGGCGAGACATTTCACAATGTTCTGTAAAGCAGGCGAGACATTTCACAATGTTCTGTAAAGCAGGCGAGACATTTCACAATGTGCACTCTTGCATATCATTTTGATATACAAATAGGAAGAAATGGTGCTTTTTTCTAATGCTATTATTAATAACATGTACATTTTCTATATTAGTATGCAAATTAAAATTGGGTTTTGATTCAGTGTTGATTCAGAGATGAAATATTTATAATGATAGTATGATATTTGTCTTTTATTTATTGATTGAAATATATATATATATCCATACAATTTGACATATCTCATAAGACTTTATTTACAAAACATAACACATGAGTAAATGCAGAAAAAGAAAAGCAGCTTTAAAAAAGATTTTTTTTAAAAGTGGGACACCAAACATGAATAATATTTAGATTTTGGTTAGCTTTAGTAAGACTGGTCAATTAGTTCAGTCATTTTTAAAATTTTTAACGATAGGTATATATAAATCTTTGTTACTTTGTAAAATGTTTTATAAAAAAAGTAGATGAGGTATGATTGCAAATGAGACAACACCTCTCATGAGACCAAATTACACAGAAATTAACAACTATAGGTCACCGTATGGTCTTCAACAATGAGCAAAGCCCATACCACATGGTCAACGATAAAAAGCCCCGACGTCACAAGGCAAAACGAGTTAAACTAGAACTAGTGATCTAATTAATTTACAAATGATGAACGAAAGACAAATATATAATACAGCAACGACCAAATAACAGGCTTCTGACAGGTACATACATACAAAATATGGCGGAGTTAAACATGTTGCCTTTTGTCTTAAATTTTTTTTTCGTGAAACAAATACCGCAACAAATTGTTGTAACCATCAAATCATTTTATCCCTGTGGATAACAATTAAGGAATAACAGTACTGTAGTTGAAGAGTTGCCACCGTCAATTGTAGATTTGAAGGTCGCAAATGCAGTTTTACTGGCGACGCGTAGCGGAGACAGTAAAACGGAGATTTGCGACCGTCAAATCAAAATTGACGGTGGCAACTCTTCAACTACAGTACTGTTATTCCGATTCTAATGCATTACAAAAAGAAATAATACGATAAAACTGTAAAAAAGGTCTAAAATCCGCTAAACTTCATGAATGATTATTGCACAAAGACGTCATGGCTATACGTGACGTCATACAAATGACAACTTACAAACTGGAGGTTATGACGTTACTTGTACGCTTCAAATTCGAATAAAATTACATTAAAACGGCGAATTCGAGGTAGGAGTTGTTTTATTTTCGATTATATAGTAGTAATCGAACATTTATTGATCCATCAATTCAAAATGGCGGGTCCCTCCTTAGTTACGCCTGGTCAACTGTGGAATTGACGGCAACTTTCAGCCAATGAAAAAAATTGTTACATCCAAATTGCATTAGAATTATGGTTTGATGGTTACGAACTTGTGATGTTTGGTATAAATTTCAGCTGTTAAAGCGAGGTACATAACAGTAAAAAATGTTTTAAGAATAATTTACTTTTAGAATTAATAGAGAATTCGAAAAGAAAACTGCAAAAAATAACATACTTAGTTTTTATTGTCCATTTGTAAATCAGGGATTAAAGGCGCGTCATTGGATATTTACTGTGTTAATGCACTATTTACGGACATTATGTTTTCTGGTATGTGCGTCCGTTCGTTCGTTCGTCCACCCGTTTGTCCGTCTGTCCCATTTTTGTTTTTGGTTCAGGTAGTTTTTAATGAAGTTGAAGTCCAATCAACTTGTAACTTAGTACACATGTTTCCTATGATATGATCTTTCTTATTTTAATGCCAAATTAGAGTTTTGACCCCAGTTTCACGGTCCACTGAACTTAGAAAAAGATAGTGCTAGTGGGGCATCCGTGCACTATGGACACATTCTTGATATTCACTATTTCTGATTGAATAGGATAATGACGCTTTTATTTGATTTCATACTTAATATGAGGAGCTGGATTTCTTTTTGAAAGGGGAGTTGGGGTCAATAATTTCTGTAACCTTTTTTATTTGTTAGGTCATTCATCTTTGGTTTTTGTTATTTATGCACACTATCCTCTAATAAAACATTATCTTTTCATTACGTTTATGTCCTATTTTTCTCTATTCTTTATTAGTTGGGTCCTGTTTTTCTGTAGATTCGGTCTATTAATCGGTATTCTGTAAACCCCGTCCAAACCTTTTAAATTGACCTCTAGTTCACTTTATGATTTCTTTTTCGTTAGGTTGTTGTCTCATAGAAGTTTATCGCGCATTTTTATTCTTTCGTAATAAATCTAATCAAGTGTGAATTCCTCTGTCCTTAGTTAATTATACAAACTTCTGTTTATTTTAGATATGAAAAAGATAATGTTAGATATGATAAAATTATAAATCGAAATATTCCGATGAAATTGAATCTAATGAATACAATTAATGCTGTTGTAAATGCAAAATATAAATGCCTTTTTGAGGCAAATCATCAATTTCATGTCTATAATAAATATCAGAGAGCACTGTTGGTCTAGCTACCTAAAATATCATTCTCTTTTCAATAATCAGGTAGAATATATTTCTCAAACTTACAATTTCGGTGCTTTTTTGGTTTTTCTAAACACCTTGTGCCTCTATATTTTGCAAGCAGTTGTATAAGTTTTTATCAGCTTTTTTATGTACCAATACAATAAAATGTTTATCCGATTTCCTTTATCAGTTGAAGAGTTGAGACCATATAGTCTTTTGATAATTTCGAGATGTATCAATAGAGAAGTAAAAAAGCTTAATGATAAAGTCAATATGACTGCAGCATGTCCAAAATATGCCATTTTATTGATTAATTGATGTTTGCTTAGCGTCCAGTGGCAAATATTTCATGCATTTTTTATGACGTCTCTTACTTGAAAAATATCATTTTGTTAAATGGTACCTTACTTTTGTCAAATATCATTAAATAGAACCTAATAATTAAAAGAGAGTGACGAAAGATACCAGAAGGAGAGTAAACTCATAGACAAAATTCAAATGACAACGCAATGGCCAAAAATAAAATAACAAACACAGACAAATAATAGTACAGAATACACAACATAAAAAACTAAAGACTTAGCAACACGAACCCCACCAAAAACTGGGGGTGATCTCAGGGGTAAAACATCTTTTTCTACCATCAATATATTTTCAGATTTATACAACAAACAATAAAGTGGACGATGCAGTTGAATCAACTAAAAGATAACTTTTCTGATTGTTCATCAATATTTTATTTTATTTATTTGTGCCTACAATTTTTTTTTCTTACTTTATACCGACAAAAAATTCCTTTGATTGTCTAAAATAAATTGAAGTGAATTAGAAATGGTTGTGCAATATTATACTTGAACTTTCTATTGAAATTTGACCAATGATTACGAAAGATATAATTGATAACTTTTAATGAACCTAACAAAGTACAGATAATAATTAATTATAGATCTACTATCGAGGAATTTACCCTGCACCCCTATCTGTGTCAGCAACTTGTTATCACATATTTAGTATAAAAGACACAGTCCAATTGGAACACCTCAATTAGAAACGAGACATTACACAAGCTCCATAATGGGGCTAAAGTTACTTATATTATGTGTCCTTGTGGTACTTAATCAAGCAGGTTTGTTAAAGACTAAATTGTTAAATTATAAATAATTATATATTTCTAGTTTTGATTCAAATAAGTAAAGATAAAAATAAATAACTTATTATTCAACCACACATGTGTATTTCTTAATATTGAATGATAATGAGAAATTTATATTGAATTAACGTTTTATTGTAAAATTCGTTTAAAAACATAATGGAGTGAATGTCATTGTTGCTAAAATCATATCATACTTTCTTTTCGTTTATTAGTTTGTTTGTTAATAAGATCGTTAGTTTTCTCGTTTGCATTGTTTTGCATTTGATATTTTGGGCTTGATAATTATTCAAGTCCCTACGATGAAATATTCGTGTCTGGTTGAGAGATGCTTCATTGCCAGTTATACCACATCTTCTTATTTTTATTATTAACTATGATATTCGTTTTCAGCTAAACTACCTAAATCACAGACTGCTACATGTGCAAGACAATGTACAGGTAAGTCACGTGATTCATATTCACCCCAGCTTCTTTGTTCTACCAAGGGTAATCCGTCTCAGATCACCCTAGATTGAGTTTCTTTGTTTTGCATCCTTTCCTTTGTTTTGTAACATTTTGACGGGAATGCCTAATCTAGCGTTATTTTATAATATAAACATCAATGTATTTTTAAGATTATGGAGCTTTAAAGCCCACAAATAGAAATCCGCATGCATTTTGATAAGATGCATTTCTTTATTTCCTAATATCTTTTACAGTCATGACAATAATCTCTTTTCCATCAAACCGAAATTATTTTAACGTTCTATTAATAAAAGGTTTTCCCCATTACTTCGAACAGGGACAGCCTATACCTGTCCCGACTTCGAATTATCCTCGTATTTAAATTAAAATATTCCGTTGATAAAAGTTCACTGTGTAACAGCATATATCGTCTTTTTTGAAAAGAAGGATTTATTATAGTCATTTTTTTATTTTGCAGAATCTAAAAAATTTGGATACGAAACCGGAAAGACATACGACTATGACTACACATCAAAGGTATCAACGACAATACAAGGGGCTTCCGAAGATAAAGCGGGAATTGACATGGCTGCAAAAGTTCACATCGAGGTTCAGTCAAAATGCGATCTTGTGCTTAAGGTAATAAAGAAGAAAACAAGTTAATTTAAATTCAATACTAATCGTCATTAATTTTGTTGTTGTTAAAACTATAAGTAAACATTGTGTCATTAATGTAATAAGTCTCGATAGATTGAATTCATATCGATACATTTTCGTATTCAGAATCCAAATGATCTTTCCATTTTCAGGTTTCTGATGTAGTACTTACTGAATCAGACCCTAAATCACCAAACACAAGACGCAATGCTGACGTCACAGGCGAATTCAAGAAAAGTCTTGAACAGAACCCATTGATGTTCTCCTTCCAAGATGGCCGTGTTGATGAACTATGTCCTTCTAACGACGAACAGACATGGGCTCTTAATATCAAACGAGCAATCATCTCTGCTTTCCAGAACTCTATGGATGATTTCAGTCAAGAACAGAAAACCAAAGAGGTAAAATTGTGTAGCACAATAATATATGGAAAACCGATCATTCAGTTTTAAAATAACTCTATTCGTGTTTTTGTGTAGCTATTCGTTTTGCTCTATTCTGATTTTTTTTCTATTTTTCGATTATAACAAATAAGTCACCTCCTCCCGTAAGTGGGGCCAAGTCGTTATTCTTAACATTAAAAAAGAAAGTTATCATAAAATCTATTATTATACTAACTATTTCAATTTTTAACATTTACCGTATGTGATGAAAAAAAAAAATGAAATACTTTTCAGATGGATGTAACCGGAAGTTGTGATGTAAATTACTCTCTGGCTTCCAATGGGTGGTACACAATGACAATCAAGAAGACAAAAGACACATTAGGATGTGTAGATCGTCATGGTTACAAAACAGCCATGCAAGGAACACCATATAGAGTACCATCTGTAAGTTATTATTCTATATGCCATTTTTTGAGATTAAGAGTATCGCAAATTATACATATTCTATAGTTGGATTCACTTTCAAAACAATATTGTATCATGATAAACAAATATAGTAGATTAAAAATCAATGACTATGTTTAACTAAAACGGTTTTCATTATTTTTGTATTATTGTTGTAGGAAATCCAGTCAATGCCATTGGTTAAAAGCACTCACGAATGTCAACAGGGAATCAGTAAAACTGGTATCCTTCAGAGCAGCAGTTGTGAGGAACAACATGTTCTCCGACCATTCTCCAGAGAATCCAGTGGAGCTGTTACAGAAACAAAACAGACATTGAAATATATTACAGAGAGTCAAAGCAGATCTACAAAAGGTGAAATTGAATCAACAGAAACTATTGATATATGCATCGCGAATCAAATAAATACTATTTAGAACTTTTTATCTACAACACTCTTTCAAATATAGACGAAGTCCACACGTCATTTGTTTCCTTGTAAAGACATTTTAATACTAGAGCTTATATGACCTGTTGTTCACTACTTAATGGCAAAGTTGACAATAGATGAATTTGTCTGTTGTGTTTACGTTCCCGATCAAGATAAGACCATAAGAGATATCACGCAAATTAATAACAATTTTGTTTATCACATTAACGTTCAAACGATATATAAATAATTTCCTAATTTAGTATTTCATGTTCAATTTTAGTGTCTACTGAAAAGAGAACAACACTGGCATTTGAGCATGCTTTTGACAACTCCAATTCTGCAAACGCACAGAAGGAGGTTCTGAACAAACTGACAGAATTTTGCGAATTATCTAAAGATGCCGTGAAAGTATCCACAGCCAAACAATTTACTGAGCTTGTCAGACTTATGAAAACGTTAGACAGTGATAGCATGGAAAGTGTCCACAAGAAAGTACATTCAGGAAAAGTATGTCCAAAGAATACAAAAGTCAGGTATGTATAATATATAGGAAATATAGTATATATGTGATATTTTTTCAGTGCAGCGTTTGCCATTTACGACCTCAGTACTGTACAATATTACATGATCGGGTAAATATTAGGTCAAATAATTCAAATTCTGCTTCTCGTAGCTTTTATGTTTTTTTTTTATCACATTATCTCACATTTAACGTGATTTCAAGCATGACACCGGTCATTTGGTCAGAGTTTTAAACACATTTTCTTTTTCTTCAATACTTTGTAAAAATTTACCTTTCCAATCTAATGAGAAGTCTTAAATAATTGATACCGTAACTGCAAAAGAGCCTTTGCTTTATTTAAAGTTTAAAGTGTAAAACAATTGTTTTATAATTTGCAGGAAATTCTTCCTTGACGCCATTCCAATGGTTGGAACTAAAGCTTCTTTGAAAATGATGACACATTTGATTAATACCGACGAAGTTACAGGAGCTGAAGCTGATATGTGGATGACAAGTCTATCTTTTATTCAACATCCAACAAAAGACATGCTATTGGAACTGAAGGTATATATAACTCTTTAATTATTAACTGGAAACAAAACATTAAATGAATCGATTTCGTTTTCAAGATGTTAAAATGTAACGGTTCTTTGTAAATATGTAAATATATGTATACGTAATGATAAAACCGGTTCTTTCAAATGTGTAAATATCTTTATACATATAGACAGTGACGGCTCTTTTAAATATAAAAGTTTATGTACATACGTTTCATCATAATGTATGGTGTTCATGCTTTTCGTTTTAGCCTTTGTTGACTAACACAAAGAACGGACAAGCCATGCTTGCAGTTTCATCCCTTGTGTACACCTACTGTAAAACATCTTCCTGTGCTAACGACATTGATATGGTAAACCTTGTTGCCAGCTTAGAAGACAAGATAGGTGTTGGATGCTATGCAGACAAGAACAATGTTAACAACGTAAGCAGTTTCATTCATTTCTTAAAACATGTTGATTGTTCCTCGGAAAATTTACGTTTAAATTGAATTTGTCATATTAGACAACAGTATTTTCAATATAGGATAATTCACTAATCTTTTATGTTTCGTTTAGATTATCCGTGCCTTACGTGCCTTTGGAAATGCTGGTTTCTCTAGCAGTATCACAATGGTAAACAGTTGTTTGACGAGAAAAGAAAACCCGACAGAGGTTCGCCTTGCTGCAGCTCAAGCCTTCCGCCGAATGGCATGTGATGCAAACGTAATTAAAAACTTATAAATTATTTCTTATGATAAACAAATCTATAATTTGACTTGTTAAATTGACGACATTATATTTTGAACTATTATCAAAATTGCCTTTATATATTTGTGTTGTTATAAGAGTCTGATCACTGTTATGCAAAACTGTTAACTTGGATGTTACTGTTATCAAATATCATAATTGATTCATCTTATAATTTAAGGGTAGGAAATAAAAAACAATAATTAAAAACAGTGTATTTTAGACAAATATCGAATGTATTATTAATGCAAAATAATATACTTACATGCAAGAAATATATCTTCAAAATAGGATTTGTTTTCTTTCAGAGAAACGAGTTGATGACCATTTACTTGAATCGCGATGAGGATTCCGAAATAAGAATTGCTGCTTACCTAGGACTGATGACATGTCCTTCAAAGTCTATCCTCAACAGAATCCAGACAACACTGGAATCAGAAGAAGTAAATCAAGTTGGCTCCTTCGTCTGGACTCACCTTACAAATCTAATGGAAACATCAAGTCCACTGAAACAAAGCATAAAATCAATTTTATCTAATGACATACTGAAGAAAGAATTCAACTTAGAAAAAATGAAGTATTCCAGAAACTATGAAGCTTCATTTTTCCT
The DNA here is from genome assembly GCA_019925275.1 of Mytilus edulis. Taxonomy (NCBI): domain Eukaryota; kingdom Metazoa; phylum Mollusca; class Bivalvia; order Mytilida; family Mytilidae; genus Mytilus; species Mytilus edulis. The sequence goes on along the minus strand of CM034350.1, from coordinate 100,915,788 downwards.
AGAAAAGATGAACACAGGTGCCGCAATTGACAGCAATCTTATTTGGTCTTCTAAGTCTTTCCTTCCAAGATCAGCCATGACTAACCTCACCGTTGACCTTTTTGGTCACTCTGTCAACCTGTTTGAGTTTGGAGGAAGAGTAGAGGGACTAGAGTATTTCCTAGAATCATACTTTGGACCTGAAGGATATTTTGGCAAGTCAAAGGATGTTGTCAAACAATCTGTAAAAGGAATTAGCAACAAAGCAATGGATAAACTGAACGAAGAGGTTAGCAATAGATTGAAAGAAGTTAATAGCCGTTCTTTTCATATTGTATTTGAAATCCATTCACATTTGCATTTATTCCTATTTTGTTTGTTATACATTAAGTGTCTACTCGTTTTATTTAAAAAGCAAAACTTATATAAAATAATCAGAAATGTAGTTCTTAACATAGTTTCGTACTTTTCTTCTTTTTCATCTTATAAATTACAGTATTTTTGATTAATATTAATATTCTTTATTTTTGCAATTTCTAGTTTGGATCAACAATGGAAGAGTTCAAAGGAAGCATGTATTTGAGAATATTTGGCAATGAATTACAGTACATCAACACCGACGATATCAAAAGTCTGATTGAAGGACAAAACTTCAACATTCTGGATTTCATCATCAATCTGGCCAAAGAGCAAGACTATTCTTTCACACAGAGCTTCATGTTTCTAGATACCAGTATCATAATTCCAACAATGTCTGGTTTCCCACTTAACATCATTTTAGACGGAAGTGCTACAATTGACGTTCAAGCTTCCGGTAAAATGGACCTTAGACAAATTCAGTCAAATCCCATGACAGTTTCCATCGATGGAAAAATTCGACCTAGGTAATATTAAATATTCAGATACACAATTTTAGTATAAAGATCAACCAAAACAAAAGACGCAAAAACAACCAAACCAAAGCCAAATGTCAGCTTGAAATACAACCTAAAACATCAGCAAATAAGCACATATCAGTCAACAACAATATTTTGAATGGAGTTTTATGATTGTCTTCGCTGTTTATTCAAACATAAAATTTGCCATAATATTTTTCGCAATAAATATCCTGTGGTTGATGATATAAAAGAAATCAAAAATTATATCAACCAACAAATTTTCAAACTATAAAGTAATGATAATTGCTTTAAACAGTGAATACATAAAATCAAACAAGTCTGGTGTTAATTTTTTTCTAGACAAAAAATAAATAAATGAAAGACTATGCATGCTTATACGCCAAAATAAAACCAAACCCGTATACCACAGTTGCGAAAGAATGTAGATCTGAAAAGATATATATTCATACGCACAATTAAGAAATGCATATTTTCTAAGTAAATTTGTATATTGATCAATCAAATATCTTTTTAATTCAGTGCTGCTTTGGAAGTGACAAGTCTAATGAGTGTTGATGCCTTCGTAACTAAAGCTGGAATGAAAATGGTATCTTCAGTGAACTCTGCCTCTGCTGTTGAAGGTCATCTGGAAATAAAAGGTGGACAACTCTTTAGTGCAGAATGGAAGACACCAGATGCAAAGACAGAAATATTTGAAGCAAAGTAAGTATGAAAATATTTTCATAAAATATTTAGGTCATGAAAAATAATTTCTTTTACTCTTTAATAGTCTGGGTTTTTCTTGCACTCGAATGACAACCTTAACTTACCTCTTTCCATATCAACAACATGGATTTTTAGAATAATTGACTGTTCTGTTCTTTTCTATCTGTTACATATTTTTTAATCTAAAAAGAAGAAAAGGGAATACAGTCTCTTATCCATATACATGTTAACTTTGTTACATATAAACCTTGCATAATTTATATAAATCTTTTTGCAGAACTTCATTCTTTACTGTTCATCGTGATGAGACCCGTGAACAAAAGATGGTAACACAAAACAGACAAACAAAGAAACTATGCACTGGTGATGACATTGCACACGTGACTGGACTTGAACTATGTGGTGAAATTTCCTACCCTAATGCTTCTCTAAAGGCTGATTCTCCATATTTCCCCCTAACTGGACCATTGACAGCTGGTGTTACACTCTACAAGAGAGACAGCCATACTAGTTACAAAATGGAGTATAAATTTGGAAAGGTAATTACCGCTTTTTACAGCTTACTTCTTTGCTTAAGACTAATGTTTAAAAATTATGGATTTATTTTTGATCACTGAATGTTAGTCTTATTTTTCAATTAGGTAATAATACTTCCACCAAACATATCATAACAGGAATATAAATATATATATCATTATTCTTATTTTTTTTATTTTTTCCGACGTGAGGTATAATGGTTTTATTATTATAATTTGTTTTAGACAAAATCTTTAGTGATTGCCAATGTAGGATTTAACACACCAGGGTCAAAGGTTGATAGAGAAATGAGACTCGGTTTCAATCTGAATATGAAGAAACATGATATTGAAATGATGATGCTGTCACCATGGAAAAAGGCCACCTTCAATGGTAACTTTTAATATATAAAGAATTATGCATTTTTTTTAATAACTTCAATGTTATTTTTAATTGACAATGCTATCAATTTTCACAGTAAAATTTTATTCAGTATTAAGTCATGATTTTAAAGTTTGAAATCTTAGATAACATTATATTTATCAGGTATTATGGACTTCTTCCTTTTTATTATTTAAGTAAGAGATCAATACTTTTGTTAATACTTTTTACAAAAAATAATCTATTTTATAGGAGCTGTCGATACTAAACAACGACAATTAAATGGTAAATTACTTATTGACCAATCAGAATACTCAGTCAATGCAGCTTTAGCTAGTCAGAAGAAGTCTTCTAAAATGATATATACACCATCTGTAGAAATAGTCATACCAAAGAAGGATAACATTAAACTTGATGGAACTATTGAATATTTGGCGGGAACAACTTTGGATTCTGCATTTACCATTCGTGGAGTTTCAAAAGAACCAATCAACATGAGATGTGAGTTATACATCAATATTCATAGATGTTAAAGTCACATCCCCTTGCAAAGAATACCAAAATAAATAAACAATAAATCAAAACGAATCAGCATGCCAGATTTAAAAGAGGGACGAACATTACCAGAGGGACAGTCAAATACCCAAAACGAAAATAAACTGACAACGACTGGCTAAAAATGAAAGAAGAAAGACAGACAAACAATAGAACACATGACACAACATAGAAAAAGTATTACATCTTTTTCATGAAATTCAATGATCCGATATACTTTAAATGTTAAAATAAAAACCAGCAAATGAATGCTTTGATGTATACAAAACAAATGTATTATAGGCATAGTTTCATTTTTGTTTATTTTCTTCATATTTACATATACATATTTTAATTTAATGCTATACTTAATTCTATAGAAAAGAGAAGTTTAATTATGGTTTTTGCTGTTTTTTTTGTAGTGAACATGCTAAACAAGAAGGTTATAAAATCAATCAAGGGCAGTTTTACAATGGACAAAAAAGAAGAATATAGTTTCGAGACCAGAATGCAGACACTAGTAACTAAACAATCTTTGAGATACAGTCCATTTATCTCAGTTAAAACCCCAGCGAAACTGTTGATGGGTCTTGGCGGTTCAGTGGAAATGAAATATAAAAAAGCTGCAAAGGTTGACCTGACTGTTACCGGATTAACACGTTCTCCAATGAAATATTTTGGTTAGTAGAATTATTCTTTTCTATAAATATTCCATTTATCTCCCTTTGTTTAAGAGTATTTTACAAAATGTATTCAAATTTGATGGATGAATTTACTTGTGGGTTTTCAACTTAATTTAAAACAGATAATAGAATTTGTTTATTAACTTGGTCTGGAAGCTATATTTATATATTAAACATTTCAATTTTGTTAGCATGTATGCATAGGAAATTTGAAAAAGTTAACGTATGAGGAAAAGTTCAAAGTATAGTAGTGGTATAGTAACACACAAGGGCTGTTATCTTACTGACTTGAAACAGACTATTTCAATTGGTGATATTTGGTTGTTTAGAATTATGGCCAAACTTTCCACTTTTGTTGATGTCATTTTTAAATATGATTTTTGTTTTCAGTTCAAGTAAGAGATACAGGAAACGCAAAGCAAGCCCGTTATCAGACAAAATGAACATCCAATCTCCAATTCTGACTACTAAAGGCAGATCCAACATTATGATTCGACCTACATCTGTTATAACCAGAACCACATTCGATTATATCATTCCACGTGTTGCCCGTGATAAGGTTACCATGAACAGCAAGATTGTCATGAAATCAACAAAGAAAGCTACATCAATCAAAGGAAATGGGTGAGTGTTATTTTATTTACTAGAGTATCTATAAGTCAAACATAGTCAGAAAATAAACATAAGTAGCCGAAAACATGGTTTACAATATCATTGTTGAAATGTTTAGCCATCGCTTTAATTGATTAGACAATTTTGTAATAGTATCAAACAATGTACATATATTTCAGAGTCTCTTTGTATTTCTTTACAGTGTTTTGACTTTGAAGAAAATGTCACATTTGAACCTTAACCTTGGAATTAATTTTTTGACCAACGCTAAACTGACCACTAGCAACTTCAATGTCCAGTATGGTGCCAATAAGAAAGATATGAACAAACAGATTAGCTTTTCATCAACAGTAAAACACACGTTAGCATGGCGAGCAAGCGATGTCAGAGTCAGCGCACAACTGCAGCACCCTGAATCAGTAAGTTATAACAACACTTTGCAATGTAGGGTGTTATTCTATGTTTAAAAAAACAGAATATTATTGTCTTAAATCACAGATAATATTCGATCAATAAAGCCTTAAAGTAAGTCTACATTAAAGAATAAAATAGAAAGTTTATATGTAAACTGATTTTGTTTTGAAGAACGATGTCTATATGGTACCAAATATTTTGTTTTCTAGGCAACAGACTTGAAGATAAAGGGAAGTCACATTCATACCAAAAAGGCACTGGATACCAGCATTTCGGTGTCAGTTGGTAAGAAACACACCTTGAGCACATCAGTCTTCCTGAAAAATAAATCAAAGAAATTGACATCTGTTTCTGGTGGAATTTCACTTTCATTGAATGAGAAATCCATTTCCATATCAAATGTCTTCATCCAACAGAACAACCAAAAATATACCAACGACTTCGCTGCCACTATCGGTAAACAAAGAACAACGATAAAATCTGCCATCAAGAGCATGTCAAATATTGAATTCGAAATATCCAATGATGTAACACTTCCAGAAAGAAAACCTTTTACCATTGCTGGTCAGCTAAACGGGAGCCCTAGGGATTTCAGAGTAGGAGCACAGATTGGAAAATCATATGTTTTGGCATTTACTTCCCAATACAAACCAAAGACCTTGATCAAGATGTCTGGGGATGTGAAGGTTAACAGCAGACGCGTGACAGCTGAAATTGAAGCAATGAACAACAATCCTCAGTATACCGGAGCATTTGATGTTAAGTGGGATGCTGATAAAGATGAATCAAAAAGAATAAAGTTTGTAGGAGATTTGACATACAAAAACTCCATGGATGTAAACGCTAGACTAGAACATGTCAACCCATTCACTAGTGTCTTATCGAGTTATAATCATATAGTTGATATAAATACCCAGGGCCATTTTGATATCTTTGTGGGAGGGAAAGAGGAAATAGCTTTGGATCTTAATCTTAAAAACAAAGATGAAGGAAGAGCTGGAACCCTTAGAATGCAGACACCGGTCACTGGATTAGTACAAATGAATTATGATTTGATGTCAACTACCAAACAATATCAGAACTCAATGGATATCACATGGCAGAAATCAAACAAAATTGGAGTTTTAGTAAATTTGGACAAACCATTCAATGCCAATAAATTTCATGGAATAGTTACAGTTAAAACACCATTCAAGGGTTTCCAAATGTCCTCAGTAGAAGTGGACCATGAATACAGCGGAAAGGTAAAAAGTATGCTGAAAACTGAACTCAACAACGAGAAAGTAAAAGTTGATATTAACTACAGTAACGATGACCAGGATGTAAACGGTGTAATTAGTGTCAAATCGTCATTATCCAGTTTGAAAACAGCTTCTGTAAGCTTCCACCATAAAACTACAGACAACAAATACCAGAACGCTTTAGCAATGGAGCACAATGGCAAAGTATACCAGTATGAAGGTCAAATGAATCACAGATTTACAAAAGGAGGACTGAAGAATAAAGGAAAAATTGTCTTTAATCTACCAAACAACAAATATGATGCAAATTGGGATCACAGCATTACCAGCAATGAACTCATTTCTAAAATGCAGTCAAATATTAATGGTAAATCTTATGAATTGGACGTAAATGGAAGACAAGCCATAACATTTAGTGAAGGGGGAGTATCATTTAACCTGAAGATTAAATCTCCACTTATGGACGATATCCTTCTGCGTGTTGACCATCAACACAGACCATCATTGATAGACAGTTCAGCAACCTTATCTATTAATAGTAACGTTATGATGTCTGGTCATGTAGACTACAAGAGAGAAGCTGGCAAGGTGATGTCAAAACAGTCTTTCAAAATGTCTGATATCACTTTTGAAACTTCAATTATATCTGAATATGCCCGTTTTCCAATGTCAGGACAAATTAATATGAAGTTGAATGATAATGAAATCGATGCAAGTGGAACCTTTGATCGTCAGCAGAACAGCCAAAACGGTAAACTTAAATTTAGGTCACCATTTACCAAACCTATTGTATTAAGTATTGATCGAGCAATTGATGGGGAACAGATCATTTCATCGTCTATTGAGTATGGAAAAACTGAAATTATGGCCATGGAAAACAGATTCAGATGGGACAACACAAAAATTGTCAAGATATCAGTTGTAACACCAATAAAGTCAGTCAGGAAATTTGAAACATTACTCAAGTTTGATGGAGGTATAACTGCTTTCAAAACAGTCGCAAGTTTAGAAATTGAACCTACTTTTAGACCAATCCAGATGACATCAGAATGGAACTCTGTCAATGGGGCTCAATGGAAAAATTCGTTTGGAAACTCCATTCCAACAAATACCATACAGTCAAATAAGTTTGGTTTCTAAACCCACTTCTAGAATGACATCATCAGATCTAGTTATTGAATATCTCCCAAGACGAGAAATAATCATGAAATCAAGCTACATGGTGCAGAAAGATCACGTTGAAGGCAGTTTAGACATAAAAACTCCCTTCCATGACATGCAAACAATGTCAGCATCAGTTAAACATGTAACTCGAAATAACGCCCTAAATTCTGAGATGACCTACACCTGTCCTAAAGGCACAAAATACGTCGCTGACATCAACTATAAATCTGGTATCAAGAAAGAGGGGTCAGTCAGTCTGAAAATGGATAAGAAAAGAATAAGCGTTAATGGTATGGTCGACATGACGTCTGGATACCCAGCTGGTTTCTTGAAGACATCAACACCCTTTACAAAGGACATTATTGTTGATATTAAGCAGACGAATCAAGCTGAAGTAATTGTGACGTCGGGCTCGCTGAGATACGATAACGGAAAAGAAATATCATTGGAAAACCGATTCCGTTGGAATGATGCCTTTGTGTTCACAACAGCTCTTGCTACACCATACGAATCCATGAAAACAATTAACTCTGTAATAGAGGCTAAAGGAGACTTACGATCTTTCTCTCTTTTAAGCAGCATTGAAGCAGAACCAATCACAAAGAAGTTCTTAATATCCAGTGCCGTAAATACAAATGGTGGATTCGATGGTAACTTCCGCATTGAAACCCCATTCGAGGCCATTCCATATAGTCAGATAACCGTCTCTAGTCAAAGAAGTAGCGGATCCACAAGAACAGTTGCTAATATAGAATACCTTCCAGCTAAATATATCAGTGTCAAATCAAGTCACACAATGGATTTGGATAACATTGATGCAACTTTTGAAATTCAGACTCCATTCGCCAAATTTCAACATGCATCTGCTTCAATAAAACACACAAATGACGACAAAGGCATTTCATCTTCTGTAGGAATCGAATATCCTAAAGGAAATATATATTCTATAGACACTTCCGTTAAAAACGCCGAAAGGAAAGACGCTTCCATCACCGTCAAAAGTCCATACAGCAAACCAGTAAGTCTGTCAGTCTATCATCAAGGAAAATATCCGTCAATGGAGACACACGGTGAACTACAGTACCAGGGCAACCAGAAACACATATTGGACATAGCATTTAATAATAAAGCTAACTTTAAGTCATCTGTGTCATACAAGTGTCCATCTATGGACAAAATATCTTTGGAGATAAACCATAAAGGAAGCATGAAACAATTCAATTCTCTCGTCAAAGCACAATACAAGAAGGCGAGCCACATCAAATCGAAATAATCTTTAAAAATCTGGCTAAAATGCAAGGATCTTTGACAGTCAAATCAGCGTTCATGGATGACTTTAAAGCATCTTTCCATCATACAGGGTCCTTGAGGAATCTTAAATCTCATGTTCAATATGCTTACGGTAAAATGACTCCAGCCTCTGCTGATGTAGCACTTATTTCTGGAAAACGTATCAAGGGATCCGTGAAATTGTCTGCACCAATGTTTGAGGATATTACCATGACTCTTATTCACAAGGGAAATCTGAAAAGCTTCAGAAACAAGATGAACCTAATCTACAGCAAGAAACAGAAAATCAGTACCGATTTTAATTTCCGTCTGGCTAAAGTAATGAAAGCTACATTTATGTTTGTTTCTCCTTTTAAAGGATATAAGAAAGTCATTGCCAACGTGAAACACGAAGGAACATGGAAGAGCTTCAAGTGTGATGCCAATATTAAAAAAGGAAAAGACGTTGTTAAAGCCAACATGAAAACATCAATAGGGTCTAAATTCAATTGGGAAGCAAGTGTAGAAACTCCAGTTGCCGGTTGGAAGAAAATGAATGCTGCTGTATCGCACGAAGGATCACTTTCTAATTTTAAATGCCATGCCGAGATAGGTCGAGGTAAACAAGACATGGTCGCTGCAGACATACGATTTGCAATTAATCCATCCATTGATATTCTGTTGGCTGCACAGACACCTTTTGTTGGCTACAGCAATGTCAAGGCATCTTTGTCACATCAAAAATCAGACAGCAAGATAAAATCTCATGCTGAAATAACATACTTCAAGAAAGATACAATATCTGCAGATATCTTGATAAACAAACCAACAAGAAGTGCTGATATTTCCATAAAGACTCCATTCAAGAAATATGAAAAGATGGCAGGTTCCTTCTCACACACTGGTTCATTATCAGAATTCAGTACAAAGATGGATTTGGCAGCAAACAAAGATAAGTACTCAGCTCAGATCAATTTGAAGACTGTAGGTCAACTGTCAGCAGAGATGAAAATATCAACACCCATCGTCGGCTATCAAGAAACCGATCTTTCCTTTACTCATAGTGGAAGCTTAAACAATTTCCGTTCACGAGCAAATATTCTTTTTCACAAGAAGAAGAGTGTCGCTGATGTCTCATTTAACTCACTCAGTGGTGTAGAAGGACAATTGACATTGCAGACACCCTATACAGAAACTGTAAAAGCTACAATTATGCATAGCAATGAGGGAAAAATGAAATCTTCTTCAAACATTGCATATGGTAAACAGACCATTTTTGATTTTGATGCTTTGTTCAGTCAAAGAGGACAAATATTTGGAACCGTCTCCATCAAAGCATTGAAGGTGCCAAAAATGGCAGCAACTTTTGAATACCAGGGAGTTATATTCAACAATAAAGCAACCATACAGGCATCACTTGGGAAAGACAAGATCATTGTTGAGACACAAATGGAAAGCAAATCTGATGTCTCAGGAAGAATTTCCATTTCAACTCCATTTGATTCTGCAAAGACGATGTATATGGTATATTCTAAAACTGGACCAATGAATAAAATGAACGGCAACATTGAAGCTGGAATCAACGAACAGAAGATTACGACTGACATAACTATTTCATCTGATGACGTAACAAAGGCATCTGTCACACTCCGAACACCATTTTCTGAACTACGAAATGCTGATGTATCCATTAGATTTTCTGGCACCGCTAAAAACTTTGATAGCCACAGCGAAGTGACTGTTAACGAAAAAATGGCTGAAGCTGATCTGACAGTCATTGTGAATGATCGTCTTGACATTAGAGGGTCTATGAAAACTCCATTTACTAAAGACTTTGTCATCCGAATGAACCATGATGGTGCATTGAACAGTTTCAAATCTTCTTCTGATGTATCATACGGATATGATAAAATTAGTGGACAAATAACAACTGATTTGACCAATGGAGTACAAATTGACATCACCCTCAAAACTCCATTTTCAAATGATGTGATCTTTGCTACATCTTCTAACTACGATTTCAAAGACTTCCGATCACTTTCTCAGTTAACATACAGTGGAGCTAAACAACACGAATTAGAAGTCACCTTCTCTGCCGTTAAGGAAAGAAAATCTCTGAAGTCAAATGCACAAGTTACCTACAATGGAAAATCAGTATCAGGAAAGGTTGACTTTGAAGGTGGAATGAGAAACTTCAAATCTGCAGGAGAGGCTAAATACAATAACCAGAAAATAATGGCAGAAATCCAATTCCAGTCACTGAGAAGAATAAATGGACAATTTTCATTGAAAACACCATTTTCGTCCGATTTTCTCCTATCCTTCAACCATCAAGGTCAGATACCAACTGCTTTTACATCAGCTGCTTCGATGTCATACGGAAAGATATCCCATGATATTCAGGCATCATTTAACCATGATGGGTCATATAAGAAGTTCTCTACTAATGGTCAGATTAGTTACAATGGCAAGAGAGTATCTTCAGACATTTCCTTTGATGCTACTAGTGACATAACAGGAACAGTGACATTGAAGTCACCCATGACGGATGACATAATTGTTTCTTTCTCCCATAATGGAACACCATTGACATTCAGGAGCATTGCCAAAATTACTTACAGTGGATCAATGAAACACGATGTTCTCATAACATTCAATCATGCCGGATCAATGATGAATTTTAACACTAAAGGCGCTTTAACATACAATGGCAAAACCACATCAGGTGAAATCGTATTTGATGCTATTAAAGACATTGAAGGTAAATTAGAATTAAAAACTCCTATTACAGATGACATAATTGTAGCAGTTTCTAACGAAGGATCCTTAAGGAATTTCAAATCTTGTCTCAAAGTCACATACAAAGGACAGTTACAACATGATGCAAGCCTTAAATTTAACTTCGACGGATCAATGATGCAGTTTGGAACAAATCATCTTTAATGTATAACAGCAAAAAAGTATCCTTCGATGTTAATTTTGATGCTACCAAGGATATTGAAGGGAAAATTACATTGAAATCGCCATTTACCGAGGATATGATTGTGGCCTTCTCACACGAAAACACGATGAACAATTTCAAAACCTGTCTCAAAGTTACTTACAGTGGAGAACTGCAGCATGATGCCAGTCTTACCTTTAATATGGATGGAACATTGGTTAAGTTTACAACTAAATCAGTTTTTACCTACAACAACAAAATGGCCTCTACTGCCGTCAGTTTTGATACAACAAACATTCTTGAAGGCAGAATAACAGTCACAACACCATGGACAAATGAAATCATTGTAGCTTTTTCAAATGAGGGATCTATACAAAATTTCAAAACCTGTCTTAAAATTACATACAGTGGTTCTTTGAAGCACGATGCCAGTGTTTCATTCAGTTTGGATGGATCAGTCAGAAAGTTCTTTACACTGGCTTCAGTGAAGTACAATGACAAAATAGCTTCCGCTGAGGTAACTCTTGATTCTAGAAAAGACATTGTTGGAAAGATCACCTTGAAAACACCAATGTATGATGACGTTATCATTGAGATCGCCCGCAACGGTAACTGGAAAAACTGTTTGTCCTTTGTTCAAATCACCTACAATGGCGCTTTGCAACATAACGCAAGAGTAAGCTTCAAGTTGATCAAGAAACCAACAAGTATCCAGGCAAATACTGAGGCAAGTTACAATGGCAAAACAGTATCCGGAGACATTTCTATTGAGACATCATCTGGAATTGATGGAACCATGACTGTTAAATCACCATGGAGCGAGGACATTACCACAATTGTTAAATACAACGGAGAGCCAAAAGATTTCACTGCCCAACTTCAGCTGAATCACAAAGGCTCTCGTCAATATGAAGTAAATATAAGACATACAACAACTGGTGAAATGAAGAAACTTTCAACTGCTATCTCTGCGTCCTACAACGGCAAAGAAATGTCGTTTGATGGTTCATATGACTTAAAAGACAACAAGAACGCTCAAATGACTTTCAAATCACCATTCACCAAAGATGCATTTGTGAAAATATCTTTAGAAGGAACAGTTCAAAGATTTAGCTCAAATGTAGAACTATCATATGGCGAGAAGACCCATGTTATGACTTCAAAATTCAATATGATCATGACTGATTCCAAATTAGGTTCTGCAGTTGAAATATCAGTCGACAACCAGAAAGGATCTATTGACCTCCTTGTTGAGTACTCTGATGAATACAAGGTTAAAGTATCTGCCAGTTCTCCACTTACTGACGACATTGAACTAATGTCTTCTGCAAAAATAAACCGTAACAATCTAATTGGTTCATTACTGATTAAACTCGCAGGAAAAACCATCCACGACAGCAGTTTCAGCCTGACAAGAAGAATGGGAGAAAACCAATTTGTCGCGAATTTAAATGCTGTATACAACTCTAAAAATGTCAATGGGGGATTTTCAATTGTTACATACAATGGAATTGACGCCAAAATGACACTAGAGACTCCAGTTGCAGGATACGAGAAGATTGCAGCCAATTTCTTATACGAAACTGACAGGGATACAATTACGGCACAAGTCAATGGAAACGTTGGATCTAACAATGTAGAATTTAATGCAGTTTTTGATAAGACTTCACCATTCAATGGAAAAATTAATATCAAAACTCCAGTCAGTGGATTAACCGAAATGTCAATGAACGTAGTTTTCAACAATAATCCTTCAAACTTTCGTCTCACATCTGATTTCGCTATTGAAGGTCAAAACATGTATGACCTTAGTTTTGAGCATATCTCCTCAACAAGAAATATACAAGGAAGTCTAGAACTGAAAACAACAATTTTAGAAGACATTGACATCAAGTATGACATCTCTGGAAGTTTAACAAAGTCTTCATCTTCGTTCAGTGCCTCCGTTGGAAGTAACAACCAAATTTCATTGAACACTTTGACCAACATTCAAGGCAGGCAAATGGGAGAAGTAAAATCAACCTTAAATATCAACATTGCTGGTTTCACAAAATCAGCTGAATTAGAATTAAAAAGTGGAAGAAGCTTCAGCGATTTCACTTCTAAAATAAGTGGAAAAATTGATAACGATGAAATCTCTGTAGAAACCATATTTAAAAGTCAACCATCTTATGAGGCATCGGTTAAGGTAGAAACACCTTTCAAATCAGCTAAATCAATGTCAGCTACGATCAAGAATGTTCGTAAATCAAATTTTGTCAGCACATCAGCTGTTGTTGCACTTTCCCCTGAAAAGGTTTACGAAATAAGTCTTAATTATCTCAACCAGAACTTCAGAAAGATGGATATAAAAGCCGAAGTAAAAACTCCAGTGAAAGGACACGAGTTGATGAGATGGGTATACAGGCACGGGACTGACCAGTTCTATCTGTATTTTCGAACTACGAATGCTCAACTGGAATTCAAATTACTGGTGATATTAAACTGTCACCAAGATCGATCAACATGGATGTCAGGACTCCGTTTCAAGCAATTCGATCATTGTCTCTTAAGGAAACTTAGAAAGACAAAATATGATCTATAGTTTAGACACTTCTTTTGAGATAAATAAGAAATCAGTTAAACTATCTGGTTTAGTAGACTTAGAAAGCAGACCAATGACAACTAGAATCGAGCTGAAGACTCCATTTAAGGGACTTGAATCTTCCGAGATCAATTTGTCATGTACAGGAGACATCAAAGATTTGCGCGCCACAGTAGAAATTGTAACTCCTTTGATTAAACCAATCAATTCCGAAGTACATATCCGTTACGATTCTCTTTTGGACATGGAAACCACTGCAATTCTTACCACAGGGTTTAAGTCCTTCGAACGATTAAGTGTTTCATTTGTCAACAAGAAAAACAGAAATGAATACCAAACACATGTTGAAACCTCGTGGAATAGAGAAAAGACCATTTCATTTGATGCTTCATGTGATGTTTCGGAGATATCTAGTGGAAAGCATATCAAGACATCCATGTCAATTTCTACACCTTTCGAAGCCCTTAAAACTATAACTGTCAATATGGGACATAAATATTCCACTGGTAACTACATGCAATCGTCTTCTTGGAATACAACGGGAAACCTCTACTAGATATTGACACATCTTATTCAAATATTGAGCATCACACAGTATCCATAGTAACAAGACACCCTAGACCTATGAACTTCAGAATCGGAGGTAACATGGAAGCCGAAAAGATAAACAGCGATATCAGCTTAAACTGGAATACAGACAAAACAGACAGCAATATGAACATGGAAGTCTTTTATAGTCATAGCAATAATAAGTGTAACTTAGCAGTAGATTTGTACATCCGTCTAAAACCATCGGATTTAGAGGAGAATTAAAACGTTCAACAAGTCATAACTTAATTTCGCTTGATGTAAACATAGATGAAGCCAATGTATTTGGATATACCTATGATTGTAAACACGGCAATGATGACAGAGATACAAGTATGAAATTCCGTTTCCCAAACAGATCTATCATGTTTACAAACGCAATTCAGAACCGTCTTGGATCTAAAATGGTAACTGGTGCCTTCTTCTGGGATGCTGATGGTGACCAGACAAAGAAAGTATCTGTAAAGGGGATATAACTCCAAGTGAAAATGGTGTAGATGCCAATGTTGTTCTAGAAATGCCAAGTATTGGACAGGTAATGCAATATTTTAAGTAACTTTCTTGTAACTTAGTCAATGACAAATTGAATTGTTCAATTTCTGTAATCGTATTTTCCTTACCGCCCTGATGATCAAGTTGAAAGAAACATTGTATTAAGAATCTTATTCTTATCGATGAATGTTAAAATAAACAACGTTTTTTCTGGTTATTAAAAAAAACCTATTCTATTTAATCTATACTGTATGGATAAGTCTCATAACTTTTTTTTAAACATTAACCGATATTCATTTACTTTTTTTTATAAATAGGATGTAAAGCTTGATTCCAAAGTGAAATTCAACAAGGGATCTGTTCTGTTTGATGGTAAAACTGCATTCCAGTATTCTAAAGATTCAAGGAAGACACTAATTCTTTCCTCACGACTGGAAGATCTTTCATCTGGTACTGACACCAACTACAGCTTTAACCTAGGAATCAAACATCCGTATACTACTGTTGACGTTGAGGTTACTTCACTCCTAGAATCATCAGTTTACAAAAAGATGGCTTCTGTCGATGTTAAATACCAAACAGCAAACAAAATGGCAAAGAACTTTGGAATAATGGGAGAAATCGATAACTTGAAGAAGAGCATCAAGATGGATGTAAGTTATTATTTTACTAACATGTTTGGGGATGAATCATCAGCAAAAAAGCGTTATTTATAATGCCATATAACACCCGAATAATGCCATATAACACCGAATAATCAGTAGAGCTTGTAGTATGTAGAAGCACAAATAGAGAATTACTTGAATTAAGAAAGATGAAAAGAGGTCAACAAAAGGGCGGAACTCGAAGAATAATAAACAGAGAAAACATTTTAATGTCCATGCAAGATTACCATTTTAGAGAATAAATATAACAAAATACATTAAATAATAAAAGAAGTAGCTAAAAATCCTGTCAACTAGCTATGTTTTGTTAAGAAAAAATTTGAAATGTGTAAGCAAATATAATATAGAAAAGATATGTTTTATCATAATGTATACATGTATTTAAAAAACATATATGTTCATTTACAGCTGACCACGCCTATTAAATCAATCAATATCCAAGGAAATGTGCAAACTACAGCTCCATACAAAGTGTCAATTAAGAACCTGTATGATAATGCCAAACCAGTCAGTGCAGATATTGTTTTTGACCCATCAGATGTCAGTATTGATGTCAACATGAACTATGATATTGGTAAGAATGAA